>QFEI01002167.1:0-14036 GCA_003316145.1 Neoboletus magnificus | reverse complement strand
AAGACGAAGCATGGTTCGCATTGTCACGATGGGAGAGGTACGTTCCGTTCATGTCCGTACCGTCCGGCACCCGTACCTCCGACCCGGAGCTTGGTGAAAAGGGAGGCAGAGCAAGTCCTGGAATGCCCTTGCGTACGCGCACACCGCACCGCACCACATCGACTCATCTTCATGAGTTCCCTCGCTGACGCCCCGAACCCTCCACCTAGATTGCTGGGTTTCGGAGCATGCCTGATCGGAGCCTGCGTCTGCTTCTTCTTCGCGTTTCTGGGGCTTCCCTGGCTCCCAGTCCGTCCTGCCAAGTTTGCATTAGCATTCAGGTTCGTTTCTCTGTCCATCTTTGCCCGTCCATCCTGTCCATCTCACCATCCTCCCCTTTTCCTCTTCGCCCCGTCCATGCCTTCAGTATGGGAAGTCTCCTCGTCATGCTCGGGCAAGTATCCACCTTTCACACTCGCATTCCTCGTCCCACAAACTAACCCCAAAGAACCAAAAACACTAGCTTCTCGGTGCTCATCGGACCCATAAATCACATTAAACATTTAATCTCCAAAGAACGACTGCCGTTTTCGGCCGTCTACTTTTCCAGCTTAGGTCTCACTCTCTATTTTGCGCTCGGAGTAAGCAACAACTACAGCGTTTTTTTTTTCTGATGTGAAAAATGACATGGATGCATGTTCTCAGGCACATTCACAGCTGGGCTCGTTGTTGGCAGGCATTGTCCAGGTCAGTCACCTCACCCGAATTCCTTTCAGGGTGTCGTTGACTTCGTAGCTTCCCAGGTCGTCGCACTGGTAGCCTATGTAATCGCATACTTCCCCGGAGGTACACAGACACTCCGTTTCGGTAGTCAAATCGCCCTTCGCAGCGCAGGGAACCTTCTTCCCTTTTGACTCCCTTCTCGTTACAAGTTACATAAATACAGTACTCACATATCTCATCCTTGGGAACCCGTTTGTTACCACTTATTTATTTATTTTTCTCTTTCTCTTGTTTGCAATCTTATCTCTTGGGCATTCGGACACGCACAAAGAGATAAAAAGTTCTACATTGCATGCGTCAAAAGCAAAGCAAGCTTGCTCTCTTTTTAAAAAATTCGGAATACAAACTACAGCGAGAAGCAAACCTGTGCCGATGGCAAAAGAAAAAAAAACATCTACTCCAGCAGCAGGTCATGCAAGCCGACCGTGTCTCTCAATCTTCGCGACATGATCTCAATGTACCCCTGGTATGACTGCCAATCCCGTCCGATCGTCTCAGCGCTCTGTCAATGAGCGGTCAGCCATACGCTACTATTATTATATATAAAAACTCACGAGGTCGAGACTCGATATCCGCGTCAGCGCGCCCACCAGCCGCTTACCCACTTCGTCCTTAAACGTGCTCACATCCAACGCAGGCAATAAGCGCATCGACGTCCTCAAATTTGCAGGTGGCGGTATCACCGGATGCGACGGATCCGTCTCGGCATAATTTGCTAAATGCCGCCAGAGCAACAACAACAGCATCTCCGTCGTACCTGACCAACTCATCCATCAGAAAAAACCCCAGATGGTCACAAAAGGAAAGGAAGACGCCATACCGAGCACCGTCTTGACCTCGTCTTGAAACTCGCTCTTCAGTTGTTGATACTCTTGATGGATCAACGAACGCTTTTGCGCGATATCGAGGTCCTGCAAGAACGCCGGATCCGAAACGCTGACGATCTGCGTAGACTATAATTCAGACGCGTACGACGTGACGCGGAGAACCATCACACGTACCTCTCGGATGTTGTCCACCCGAATGTGCTCTCGCGAGGACAGCTCCGCCGAGAGATCCGCGATTTGTTTCAACGTCGCCGCGAGATCATCGCATAGACTATTCAGAGCTTCGATAGCGTCTCCGACGGTCGGAATGGTAGCTAAGAAACACGTCTGGTCAAACGGATAGCCCGCATCCCAGAGCCAAAAAAAAAAACGCACCCATAACACGAGGCGGCCGCTCGTCGTGTCGAGGAACCGACAGCACGGGAGAGAAAACCAATGTGATCTCAGGTTCTGTAAAGTCGCACGCAGTGCCTAGATACTCGATGACCGCTTTTCGAAGCAAGAGTTCCTGTCGCCGAACTTGAACGTCAAACTTGGTTTCCGATTGATGTCCCGGTGCAAACACGCCAGCGAGGGCGATCTCAATATCAGTCTGTGGTCGGACAGACTGGCTCCATCGACCGTTGCCAAGACACCGCGCGGCGAGTCCCAGAATGGCACCGTGTATACCACCAAACCCAGTGTTCATCGTCAACTGGGTTTACAGGGTCAGTTCGTCTGCCAGTAAAAAAATATATGCGAGTGCGACGTGCCAACTCTGACTTAGGAACGAGAGGCAGAAGACTGCCACTGAGCGATACAAGCAGATGGATCTCTTCAATGTACGATAGCGCTACCTCTTCACTGTCGTTCTTGAGCATGATCACGATCGTATCTCTATGACTCGATAAAAACTCGAGGGCCTATGAAGAGAGTGAGTATCGCCAACTATTGAGCCAAGAGGGCTCTACACACCTGATTATTTGCCGTCGTGTGTTTTGTACCCAACGAAGCGAGCATGGCTACAGCAAGCTGCAGTGCTGGCATGAACAGCTGGTGGTACCGTTGAATCGCAGAAGGCAAAAACGAATCTTGATCTGCAGCGACGTCAGCCTAATTGGCGCGTCAGGATGATAACACCCACACGTACCCATAAAAGACTGGTCCTCTTCGGGCCTCGTATCCAAATACTCGCACTGAGACAAGATGGGGAGAATCTGCGCCTCAAGCAACCGTTCCGCACCCGGTCTTGTCTGCGCCATCCGAGTGAACAGTGACATCTTTGCTTCATACACATACAGTGGATTCAAGTCATCTATGTGCAACCTCAACGACAAGGCGTGAGACAGACAAAAGAAAAAAAAACATACCCGGATCAGGTTTTAACACGTACTGCAAATGCATCTCCGCTTCCTTCAGCCCTCTCACAAAGTTGGACAACACGCCATACTTCACCAGGGACGTCAACAACGTGCGCGACTTGTCCGCCCGACAAAGATGTGCGAGGGAATCGAGGAGCATGAACGCGACTGTTTTCCACACCTCCGTCCCGTCGATCGCGTCGCGAGAAATCGTACTGACCAATCGTTCCATCACATTCTTCATTGTAGAAAGCGTACCAGCTTCCAACGTGGACGTGCGCTGGGTAGGATGGCCACCAGGCGTTGGCGTCGATCGAGTGGACCCTCCTTGACTCTCTACAAGAGCAAGTTCATCCCTCGAACTGAACGCGGATGCCGAGAGCGCCATGGTCCGCTTCCCAAGGGTATCAACAACCGCTTCCACATCGTGACGGACGTCGTCGGCAGACACAAGGTGCAAATAATTGATCAAGCACGCATACAGGTTTCCACGAACGAGTTCCGAGCGGTTGTTGTCCAGGATGCACTCGAGCAAACTCCGAAGAAGTGTATAGAGCCGCTCCATCGGCAACGAACCTGCCTCGATATCACCCCCAGCAGACTGAAGCATGATCTGATGACGTCTGTCTTCGCGCAGTTTCGAGATGGTGGACAGGATGGCCTCGGAGAGCAAAACGGCCGTCGCTTCTTGCACATCAGAGCGTACGATGCCGGGCAGAACGTGAAGCAGGTCGAAAAGCATGTTTTCACGTCGATCGTGAGGGAGTCGGTGGAAGCACTTTGTGAGGGTCATGTCAAGCAGTCGACGCCACGCCTCGTAGCCAGTGGCCACCGCGTACGAAATTTCCCTTCTGTGATTCTCGATCGCACAGCTCTCCAAGATGTATGCTGTTTCCGTGTTGAGTTTCTCCGCTTGTGCTGTTGTTGTGATACGACTTTGGGAATGCAATGTCCGGCAGGCAGATGTGAGGAGTGATAACAGCGCCGACTGATCGACCACTTCGCATCCTGTCGGATCCACACGAACACACGTGTGCAGGTTGAGCGATCCCAGATACTCCAGATCGACAGGGTTGGTCGTGAGCGAGTCCGACCAGTCGAAACTCAACGACTGGATGAACTCGATGACGCGCAGATGAGACTGACCCAACTCTCTAAACGGCTGCAACGACATCCCCAGTTCGTCCTCCCAGTCAGTCTCCCCTACATCCTGCATATTTTCCGTCCCGAATAGGATCTGCAGAATCTCCAGCACACCCTTGTGGTGCCCCTTGTTCGTCAATACGTGTAGATCCAGCGCCGCGAGATCCAATATCCGAGAGCGCAAGTCTATGAACGCGCGAAGCGTCGCCACGCTCGTCAGCACGCGCGATCCATCATGGTACATGACCTCGATGAACGGCTCCTGTGATACTTCCGGAACTTTTGAAGGGATCACCGCGAGATGACGCGCAAAGAAATCTTCTCTCGTGTGCAGATACCGCATCGTCGCATCCGATGTACGAGGGTGCACACAGAGCTGGTGGATAATACGATAACACCGCTCGCTCAGCGCCGGAAGGACATTGAAAAGGGGTTCCGCGTGTACCGCCGCCTTTCGCTGTCGTTCTCTATCCCTGCCCCTGGCCCTCATCCGTGGCACGCCCACATTGACAAGATCGAGAATGACATGCGCACACGTCCGGCGTGCACCGATCGCATGCGGGTCTTGAATCTGATACTCGCTCTCCGTACCTCCGAACAACAGGAAATGACCAATGTTGGGGTATGTCGTTCCGCGTTCCGTATTGCGAATGAGGAGGTCGAGGATCGCAACCCTAATGGCCTGGTCCAGTGGTTCTTGGGTTTCTCTCTCTGCGGCACCAGCGCCCGTGATTTGCTCCGCAACAGTTTCAGCCGCATCGACATCATCCAGGGAGTCGACCTCTAACAACTGCCTGAACCCAGTGAGGATCCGCTCAGAATCAGGACTACGTTCAATGAGTGTGAGGAGACTCGTGATGGTTGTCGGAGAAGAGAGCTGAGAGATAATCTTGATGGCGAGGAGGACAAGTTCCGGGTATGCTGGATACACGACATACGCCGCAATCGCGGGGATATACTTGGTCCCATACGTCAGCGCCTGATCGAACCGTGTGTAGAACGACCTCGAGTGAACGCTCCCCACGAATGGCGCGCTGTCAAACTCGGAAAGGATGGGAACCAGTACGTCGAGGAAGACGTCCTGAATCTCAAGTACCCGGTAAATGATACGGAGGACGCGAATGATTGTGAGTAAGAAGTAAGGCTCTTCGGAGGGGAGCTCGCGCTCGAAACCTTCGATGCCGTCGACGATGTAGGAGAGGATGGTGGATTGGAGGGGGGAATTCGTAAGGAGACGAGTGAGCACTTCGAAACCAGGATGGGTGAGCAACGGGATGACGATTTCTCGTTTTAGTGAACCATCCTCGCTGGCCCTGACAAGGTTCTCTATCTCCCAACCTGCTAGGGCACGCTCGACGAACTTGAGGCACAGATCATTCATTCTCCATCTCTCCGAGTGCCGTGCATATTCCCGGCGAGGCAATCCTGCGAACACGTTGTCCACCACGAAGCTAACATAGGGACCAATGCCAGGCAGGCGGTAGGGCTGGCCCAGGGATTCAGGAATCGTGTTGAGCGGCTCCGCATCCGCCAACAGACTTCGTGGGGAGAGCCTCTTTGGCGTATGCAACAATGTAGCCAGGAGGTTCAGGAACGGGATAGTGGCTGGATACAACTTGTATACCGCCTCCACCTCATCCAACTCCACTTCCACCCCCTTGACAGGCGGTAAGACGGCACCTGCGCCGAGCGATCGACCGGATACGGACGCACGTACGTTGATCACCTCGACTCTCTCCATCAGCGCCCACAGACTCTTACAAACATCCACACCCGCAACACCCGCCCCAGGTTCGCAAAAAGCAGCGAGAGCGTCGAATATGGCACCCTTTAGTTCGAGGGGGACACCCAGGGGGACGAGCGATACAAGAGTCGGGATAGCGCGAAATTGAGTATTTGAGGAAATGGCAAGGCGCACTGCGACGGAGCTTGTAGCCACGGTGGAGAGAAGGCGAAGGAAGGATTGCGCGAGGAGTACGTCCTTTGGCCCGATGGGAATATGCTGAGGTTGTTGGGTAGGCGGAAGGGATGGTTGTGAGGCAGCAAGAGAACCAAATCCGCCAAACGAAGCAACGAGAGATTGCTGAGAAGGCTGGTTCGTGCGGGGGGTCGGAGTAGGGGAAGCCCAAGATTCAAGGAGAGCAAAGATCATGAACCACGAGATCGAAGGGCCGGCGTTATACGAACCAGTAGAAGTCGGTAGACTACTGCCGGGTATCACTTCCCCCCCACCTCGAACGAGGAAGTTGTACGCGAGCTCACTACATTGTTGGCCCTTTGCGAGACCTGAGAGCATGTCGTACAATGCCATCGTCATATTCACATCACGAACTTGGGTAGACCACACCGCCCATTGCAAGAAGGATGGCAGTTTGCCCGTAGACATTTCCGTGAGTTCGATATACGACAGACCTTGTGTCTCGCCAAGTGGTGTTGCACCCCAGAACTGTAGCGCACGTTCGGGCGGGAGGGACGTGTAGAGAATGCCGATGAGGGAATACAACATGGCGATATCGTTCCGTGGTGGGGATTGACTTTCGCTTTCGCCGCTGACAGAGGCAGCTGACCTAAACATCCTAGACCGATCCGACCGAACGCTTGCAAGCATATCTTCTTGTCTCTGTTTGATCTTGCGCAGCTCAGAGCTGGCATACGTGAGCAGAGACCTGATGAGCACGTCGCACGTGTCGAGTACGGGAAGCTTGAACTCGTCAGCAAGCGGCTCCCTTTGCTGTTGCTCCTGTTGCTCAGGAAGGAGTTGGACAAATTGCGCGAATGAGCTTATAGGCGAGATATACGTGCGCTTCTGAAGCTGGATGAGGGCAATGGCGAGGTATGTAAAGGCATCACCCTGAACGGCATTCCATATCTGAGACTCGAGCTCTTCAGTTTTGAAACCTTGTTGATTTTCCAAGGAGGGGTCGCGATATCTGGTTTCCGTCATGAAGAGTGTCCATTTGAGCAGTATAGTCGCCTTCAAGCCGGATTCCTTCCAGTTTGTGGTGGGTGCAAGCTGTCGCTTCATGTATGCGATGGTGCCTTTGTCGATAGCGAGGTTTTTGCGGACCTTGCCGGCAAAGGAGTGAGGGTCTGCTGGGTCAAATGCAGCAAGGGTGGCAGCGAGAAAGTAATACGTCATGGGATCGTTCGAATTGACTGCGAGCCAATCTATCGTTTTCTGCACCTCGTTCGGGGAGAAATAACCCAGACGGGCGATTTGGTAGTAGACCATGGACAGATACCGTCGTTCACACTTGAGTGAGTCGCAGCGGGCGTTTAGAATGTCGTAACCCAAAGAGGGTTGTGAGTCTTAACGACGTGAGTCCGAGGGCAAGGTGGGCGGGAGGATGTACGTACATGTGCCAGACGGGGGGATGGTATTACTCTGCGCGTTTTGTCTTGCTGTCTGGGCCTGTGCGACGGCTGCACCGAGCGAGTCGATCTCCTTGAAGATACGAAAGGCAAGGGAGGCGTCGGGGCCGGCTGATTTTGTCGCAGGGATAAGCTCCTGCCTGACGAAAGCCTCGAGACGCAGATAGAGCCTGGGTGGGTCTGGCACCTGCGCCAGTCCGGCGGCGTCGAAGAGGTAACGCAAGCAATCGACGAGATGACGCCGGCGCTGATGGAACTCGACGACGGTAGCCTCGATCAAACTGACCGGTCCAATATTGGGGTTGTCGGACATGATAGCATGGAGTATGCTGGCGATATATTTTTCGGAGCATTTGAGCTGCTGGGCGAGGAATACGGCCTGTTGAGCAAAGTCGGCGTTGACCGCGAGAGACCTGCCGTTTATCGTAATCTTTCCTGCAAAAACACGTGTGAGGGTCGAACGCGGTGGGGGACGAAGACGGACCAGACTGGAGCTCGCGCTGTTCTTGGGGAGAGGGCTGGCCGACGTCCAAGAGGTCGCGGAGACGGGACTTGTGGAGGATGAGGTCGTCAAAAAGGACTTGCTCGCCGTGTGCGCGTGCGGTGAGCGTCGTGGCGAGGACGGACCTGAGGGTGGCGACGGAGTCCATCGTCGGATGCGTCGACGGCGCAACGTTGAGAGCGGCGACTCGGGTGTCGTGTGTGTATGGGAATCTCCTTCCAAAAGCAGACACGCCCATACGGAGGTCGCGTGTCTCCTCGCCCGCTGCTCGACGACGTCGACGATGGCCGAGACGGAGATTTTGTACAGACAGTATATAGGCGAATCGGATTTGCCCCACATCATGTCCCTCGTACAGAGTGAACTCAGTGAACCCTATGTCATTTACACCTACCGCTACTTTCTCCATCAGTGGTGCGTCCCCCCCGCTCTCCTTCAAGCCCGCCCTCGCTGACATGTCTCCCCCGCAGGCCCCAGCTCGCATTCCTCGTGCGTTCGCCGTCTCTCCACCCCGCACTTACTCACACGACCTCTCGCAGGCCATCCCAGCGGGCTCGTCGGTCCCGATAGGCGTCATCGTGTGCAAGCAGAGCATGCACAAGCACGTCTCCAACAGAGGCTACATTGCCATGCTCAGCGTCAACAAGAACTGGCGCAAACGCGGCGTCGGTGAGCCCCGCCCTCTCCTCCCTCGCTCCTCGTCCAAACCCACGTGACACCACCCCACAGCAAGCACCCTCGTCCGTCGCTCGGTCGACGTCATGAAGCGGGACGGCGTAACCGAGGTGTGTCCTTGTCCTTGGCATTACGTTGTCCTCGCCAAACTCGAATCCCACAGGTCGTCCTCGAAACCGAGTTCGACAACATTCCCGCCCTCTCCCTCTACGAATCACTCGGATTCATCCGCGAGAAACGTCTCTACCGATTCTACCTTAACGGAAAGGATGCTTTCCGTCTCGTCCTCGCCGTCCCCCCAGACCCAGACCAGCCCTCACCCTACCCCAGGTATCGCCCCATACGAGGTCCGCTCCCCGCGTATCCCATCGACGATGACGACGATGACTGACCACCCTCGTCTCCGATCCTCATACCTACACCTCTCACAACTATTACGCGCATCACGTTCTGTATACATTACTACTGCGTCCAGCATGTCATATACGTGTTCCCTGTAATTCCTGCACCATACCTACTTGACTGGTCCCGTCCATGGCGCGTTCCTTGCTTCTCTTTTTCCTCACTCAAACTACGCCTTGTCAGCGTGTACAGTACATGTAAAGATACTCCCCTGGTGTACTATCACGCTCGCAAGGGGCCACCACTTTTGTATCTTGAAGTGCAGACCTAATCTATTCATTCATTCAGTAGCACTCTAAATTCTATCACCGCCCAGCGAATGGCCAGATAGGTACTTCTAATGTATCCTACCTGATACACCTCTCTTCACGCTGTAGTCTCACCAAGGCGGCAAGGCGCGTGGAGCAATGAAAATAATAACAATGAAAAACTTGTTAATCAATTACACCCCTCACAGTTCGTCGTGTTCGTATGGAGAAGGCTCGTCGTCGTCTGCGGATCCGTCTGCCCCCGAGGACTCATAAAGCTTGCTCGTAATCGGGCCAACAACACTCTGAATCTCCGCCAGCTTCTCCTCCAACTCATCCGTGGTCGCAGTCTGACCGTTTTCATCAATCCACTCCGTCACCTCTTTGATGGAGGAAAGAAGAGTCTTCTTGTCATCGTCCTCGAGCTTACCACCGAGCCCAGATTGGTCGGCGAGTTGCGACTTGAGCCCAAAGACAAAGGAAGACAACGAGTTCAATGATTCAATGCGCTTGCGGTTCGCCTCGTCCTCGGAAGCGAATTCCTCGGCCTCATGAACCATGCGCTCAATGTCTTCCTTTGAAAGACGTCCCTTCTCATTCGTGATAGTGATCGACTCGGATTTACCACTAGTCTCAAGAAATCAATCGCATGATCCATGAGATTCTGAGATAACACTCACGTTCCCTTGTCGGCGGCACCAACTTTCATAATACCATTGGCGTCAATCTCAAACGAGACCTCGATCTGGGGCACGCCACGTGGTGCAGGAGGGATACCAGAAAGTTCAAACTTGCCAAGAAGGTTGTTGTCCTTGGTCAACGCCCGCTCACCCTCGTACACTTGGATAAGCACAGTGGGCTGGTTATCAGCGGCCGTCGAGAAGCTGCAACCCGGTCAATCAGTCGACCAACCCGACAATTAAAAACCAAGATAACATACATCTGAGACTTGCGAGTAGGAATGACAGTGTTACGGGGGATGAGCTTGGTAAAGACTCCACCGGTGGTCTCAATACCCAAAGTGAGGGGGCAGACATCGACGAGGACAACGTCCTCAGTGCCCTGCTCACCGGAAAGGATACCACCCTGGACAGCAGCCCCATAGGCAACTGCCTCGTCGGGGTTGATACCCTTCGAAGGTTCTTTACCGTTGAAGTACTCTTTCAGGAGCTGTTGAACCTTGGGAATACGAGTAGAACCACCGACAAGGACAACCTGTGGCCTTCAAGTTAGGACTGAAGAAATTGAGCGTATCAGGCTACGTACCTCATCGATATCTTCCTTCTTGACACCGGCGTCCTTGATAACCTGCTCGACGGGCTTCATGGTCTTGCGGAAAAGATCCATGTTGAGCTCCTCGAACTTGGCCCTCGTGAGGGTTTCAGAGAAGTCGTTGCCATCCTCAAAGGACTCGATTTCAATGCGAGTCGACTGTTGGCTCGACAATGTCCGCTTAGCCTTTTCAACCTCGCGCTTCAACTTGCCCATGGCGCGCAAGTTGCTGGTAACGTCGGTACCCGTCTTCTTCTTGTACAGCTTGACAAAGTAATCAATGACCCGGTTGTCGAAATCTTCACCCCCAAGGTGAGTGTCACCGGCAGTTGCGAGGACTTCAAAGACACCATCGTCGATAGAGAGGAGCGAAACATCAAAGGTACCACCACCAAGGTCATACACGATGATTTGGGATTCACCACTCTTCTTGTTAAGACCATAGGCGATGGCAGCGGCAGTAGGTTCGTTGATAATACGAAGGACCTGAAGACCAGCGATAGTACCGGCATCCTTGGTTGCCTGACGCTGAGCGTCGTTGAAGTCTGACAAATTCATTAGCTCGCCGAATTTCCAATCACTCATGGGGTACTCACAGGCAGGGACAGTGACTACGGCATGAGTGACCTTTTCACCAAGGTATGCCTCTGCAGTCTCCTTCATCTTGGTCAAAACCATAGCGCTGACTTCCTCGGGCGTCTGCACATGACAGCTAAATTTTCCAGTGCAACGAATCACTTAGAAAAACTCACGAATTCACGTGTCTCGCCCTTGTAGTTAACTTGAATGGCGGGCTTCCCGCTATTGTCAACAACGTCGAAGGGCCAATGCTTGATATCCCGCTTGAGTTCATTGTCTTCCGTCTTACGACCAATGAGACGTTTGGCGTCGAACACGGTATTTTTGGGGTTGGAGTGGAAAGCATTCTTAGCAGAGTCTCCGACACTGGGGACATCATTAACAGAAATAGGAAATCGGAAAGGTATGGGACATACAGTCGTTCATCGTCAGTGAAGCTGACCCATGAAGGTGTTATCCGATGACCCTGGTCATTGGCGATGATTTCCACCCGACCGCCTCGTTGAACACTGTATACACAGTAAAGACAAGGAAAATAATCAAGCAGGGCGACTCACCCGACACATGAGTAACTAAAAGAGTGGGTGATTGGTTAGTAGTAGAATCGACTGAGACAAGCAGTGCATACGTGGTTCCCAAATCTACCAAGGCAGTTTGATGAGCACGGTCGCAACAAGTTAGAAGTGAATATATGTACCAATACCGATGACGGTCCCATACTCGCTCTTCTTCCCGGCATCTTGAGTGGAGACAACAGGACACAGACAAATGAATGCGAGGAAAGCGAAGAGGATAAGAGAAAGTGAGGACGCCGTGCGGCGTGACTTTCCGCGTGATGGACAGCGGCGTGGACTGGTCATCGCTGTGGACGACGTTGAGACGAAGAGAGAGAAGATGAAGTTTATGGAGAGAGAATCCGTTCTTATATTACTCGCCAGCGCCACGTACCAGAAAATGTGTGGACACGTCAACACTTTTTCCTCGTGACTTTACCACAATCACATGATCAGTGGCACCCAGATACTTCACAACTGGTTACGACAGTTAGCTAAGTTACCCAGTCGACGAGTACCAAATACGTGGTAAATTATTGCTCCCCAGAAAATGGGGAATCATTGGTCGAATAACAATGATATCGAGGGGTCATTCCATACGGGAATCGGTGTTATATGCATCCGTCTTCCCCATGCCATTTCGGACAACGTCGTGAGGCCATGCACGACGTCTGTAGATGTCCCAGCCACGCTGACCTCTATTCCCACTTTCAACCCGGTGGAGCGTACGAAGTTACAGTTAGCGCCCACCAGCGAATCATACTCAGTGCGGGTATCCACGACAAGCACTTGTCGCTAATCTTCTATTTGGCGTCAAATGAGTTGCCCACGAAATTGAAGGGACATGGTACGACCTCGCTGATGTGCCCACCTGAAATGAGAAAAGTCGGCGCTTCAGCCTCATCATTTGGCATCCTCCCCCGAGAGTTGCAACCGCCGACGTCCAACGATCATAAGCGTTACATGTTGAACATGCCTGGCATCGTCGATAGCGCTATTACCCAAGTATACCACCTGACGGGGCTCCGCACGATTGACCTCCCCAAACATCACTTTGCACCTTGTGCGCGCCGTACTAATTCGTGTTCTCTATCACTCACCACGGAGTCACTGGTGGGGTGAGCATGTAGAAAGAACGTAGGCTTACATACCGGCCTGGATCCCATGTTTACTTCAAGTAGCTTGCAGTCAGACTTAGCACTGATTCTGCTCGTGTTCCCAAGGCTTGCTCCTACTTGCGTGTTCCTAAGACTTGGACTGCCATTCCTGCTTCTGTTTTGACCTCTGCATGCTCATATTTGTCATCACTCCTTTCTTTTTTGAAGTGACTCCACAAAAATCACATTGAGTTCACAAATAGCTGTAACCGTTTTGAAGTACTGGACATCATGCATGATTAGTTATTGCATGTCTGGAGCTTATCATCAGTGGCACTGCCAATTGTCTTGGTCAATGATCTATGTTGAAGCAGTAGATGTGTGGAGGTAGAAAGCACTTGGCTAGAGTGTGCCTCCTAGTCACAATGAGCATGCTCCAAACAGCAGTTGACAATCCTGAGACAGCAGAACCAAGCACAGAGGCAATCAGCAGACTAGCAACAGGGGAGTGAGTGTAACTGGTTACTCACTAAGTCCCTTTATCCTAGTTCAGGATAAGAATGTTGTGGTAAAGAGATGACGATGTGGGAGATGAGACCATTGTGGGATAGAGTTCCTTATCCTGCTAATCCACTAGGGATAGTTAAGGAAGAAGAGAACTGATATTTACTATAAGTGCTATAGTGAGGTAGAAGTCCACAACACTAGCTTGGTACAAGTGCTGTACAAGAGCTAGGTCAAGTATGGGAGATGACAGGTCTAATATATCAGCCAGAAGGGCTGCCTATATATACATGTAGAAAGAAGGTTCAAGCTCAGCTTGAAACCACCTAAAGGTATAGGGTATTCCCATAAGGAGAATAGGACCAAGGGTTAGAGCTATAAATAACCCATGAGTCAAAGTATTAGTCAGCATATGAAATAGCTGAGTGATAGTGGACTAATAATAGAAAAAGTCTCAATCAGCATATCAAATAGCTAAGTGAGCACAAGATAAGAATAGAACTATGATGTCATAAAGAAGAATGACATCATAGATAAGAAGATAAGAGCATAGTCCAGTGTTACGGTCCTACCATCACAAGGTCTTTACAAGACTTAGTCGTTTTCTTTTTCTTCTTATCTTATCTTATCTGATCATGTGACTGATCATCTAATCTAATCATTCATCTTATCTATTAGTTTCACCTTCACAACAGTCAAGACTCACGTCCTCTGACTTTAAATACTAAGGCTACACCTTTAGAGACTCATCGCCCATTT
>QFEI01002165.1:0-42142 GCA_003316145.1 Neoboletus magnificus | reverse complement strand
GTGCCTCTTCTGCTGCCTGACGCGACTGGGGCTGTGAGACGGTTGCAGCGGAAGAACTGCTGGCGGCCACGACGGTGGTTGTCTGTGAGGTCTGGGGAGCATCGGAGTAGGGCTGATACGAATACTGAGACGTCTGAGGTTGGGGTGTTGGCGAATCCGAATATGTCGTCGATGCAGACATGACTGAACGAGTGCTGCCGCGTCGGAGTTACCAGCCCGGCAGCCCCCAGCTATATAACCCTCCACTCTTCCACGGTTTTTCGTCCCCACCTCCACTCTCTCCATGGTGAGTCTCCCGTCGTCCTATCGATGCTTTGACATCGTACATGATGTTTGAGGCATTTGGCTTTACGCAGGAGCTATCCTGCACTGCAGAAAAACCATCTCAGCTACCTTCGGTGGGCTAACATCCTACCGCTTTTCTGATCATCTTTTACCTCCACTCTCCACCTATCAACGTGCTGACCACATTTTGTTGTAGTCCTAATCCACAAACACTCCCACTCGTATACTTTAATGGTGCCATATCTCTGCTTGCGAATCTATATACGACTGAGCCTTTACAAAACGGTGTGATGGAGCTAACGACACTATTTCTCAACTATGGACTGGTTTCGACGGCGTGATCTCATTTCACAAGGCTTTGAATACTACGCAGCGTCCATTTTGATGAGATTGGCGTCGTCAAGCGCAGTGGTACTAGTGTCTGCAAGCTCCATAGAGGTTAACAAGACGTCGAGATCCGGTGAGACCACGAATCTCTTGTTAACTTCGCCCAATATATGGAGCCTCTTGTTTTCCATGTCCAAGTGGACGGCCTGCTGGAGGAACGATGGTTGTGTGGCCTCTGAGACCTGGAATAAACGCATTGGTGCAGCTCACGAAGACAGCGACAAGAAGGGCCATACATTCAAAACGATTCCGTTACCCAGACGCATCTTCACCGTTCCGCTACGATAAACTTCGATATGGCCAATCACGCCATCTACTTTTGGTCTTTCTTTTGGCGCTTCAGGACTAACATGGGTCGTTGGGATTGTGGATTCTGATGCAGACGCTGGGGGCTTAGCATCCGCTGCGAAGGATACCCTACGCCCAAGGGTAGAGGGACTTGGAACTGGGGTGTCTACATCCATCTCTCTTGAAAGCCCCTGGGTTGGCACCGCGGTGGGTACGAATGTCGGGAAAGGTTCTGGAAACTGGAAAAAGTATAATCTCTCCTGTCGAATACCCCCCTGAAAATGTGGTTTTTGCATTCATGATTCTGATGAGACTACGGACCTCTGTCATGTTTGTTTGAACCGCGAAGTCCTCCATGAGATCTTCAAGTTCTTCTTCCTCACTTTCGCTTAGATCGAGTGCGTTTGAACGGTCCACATCCCTGAGGCTCTCAGGGGAAGGTTCTACGAACCCACATGATGTGGTTTGGTATCGTCAGGCGGAAGGAACAATGAAGGGGAGTGTAATACCCTCATGGTTTGGAACCGAGGACTCCTCAATCTCCATCTTCACTCCTTTTCTTTTTCTTCGATCCCGTTGCAGAGTCTCGGGGGCCATCCAATCCAACTGCCGCACATTCTCCATGTCGATGATCTCCACACCTTCGTCTGGCTCTGAGTAAAGCTCCTCGTCACTCTCATTTTTTTGTGTCTGGACCGTGCCGGCAAGCGGATTTTCACGCTGCTTGTCCTTCTTCAGCATTGGCCCCGCCAGATTCGATAGATTGGCACCCAAAGCTGGCCCTTTTGCAGACCCTTGCGGAAGGACGGGCGTAAAATGTGATCTCGGTATACTACGCCGAGCAGAGGTGCCCGCAAGAGCGGGACCCATTGCGAAGGGGCCACTGGCCGTCATTTCAGCTGGAGGCGGTCGAGGCGCGGTCCCTCTTCCTTCTCCTCCCCGGCCTCTCCCTCTTCCCCGGCCTCTGCCATTTCCTTTGTCTGCTGGCTGTACAGATGACTGGGGGGCTTCCTGGGGCCACCATTCGTGTATGTGTGAGGATGGACAAGATGCTGCATACCTGTTTCGCTTCTCTGTGGATCTACTGCATGAGAACGAACTGAGGAACGATGGACAGTTCTTATCACGTACTCTTTCTTTCTCCGTGCTGGTAGTGTTGGAACGAACTTGAGTTTCTGGGCTCCCTGCCTGGTCACGTCCGATGGTTTCTTAGCTAGACTTCCTATGGCTTTTGGGCCTGCGGATGGCACCGACGATTCAGCATTGTCCGCCATGGCCGAGGGTTGAAGAGGAACGAGTCGGATCGGTCACGTGTTTGTGATATCAGTCGGATCACTAGCACTCGCCAGCGTATATCTGCTCTTTCCCCCTTCCCATTTGCAATGGGCGAGCCCGAACACCTTCGTGCAACCTACAATGATATCCACAACATAATCAAGGCGAGCGCCGACAAGATCGCAGCGTTCAAGCCTAACTTATTCGTTGCAATCGGTTCGTACTTGTCGCCATCGATGAGCAACGATGGGACTAACCGACTGTGGCTCAGGGGGAGGGTTAATCCTGTGCTCATCCTACGATGCAAGTCGTCCTGACTAGTCTTTGTTTCGCAGTGGCTTCTTTCCTGCCCGGGTATTGGTAAGCTCGTGGTTATGACATCCATTCACTGCGCTGCGGCATGCTTGATCGGCATTGAATTCATATGCAGCGCACCTTCCTAAAGGATCCGTCGACGAACAAAAACATTACCATTCAAGCTATTGGCCTCTCGCTCTACGAAGCTCTCCCGGGAACAACCGCAGAACAGATAGGTACCGAGGTCATCCGTACACAGTGGTTGTGGGTGCTCTCCTTACTTGATCACGAAATGATGCGTATTCCAAATTCGCAGGGGTCCTGATCCCGGCAAGGCTTTGTTGGGCCGAAGAGTTCTCGTTGTTGTAAGCGATCGATCCTCGGGGTGTGTTATCTGATATGTAAATCAGTTTTAAAATCGCAGGACGAAATTGATGATTCGCGGAAAACTCTTCAGTAAGGGACATCGGATAATCGTTTTTTCCGATCAATGTTCTCAGATTTATTCATAGGTACGCTCTTTCGGAACTCCGAAAGGATGTCGAGAAAGAGCTGCAGGCACTTCCCGAGGCTGAACGTGAAGCTAACCGCACTGAGTTTGCGGTCTTTGTTGTGCACAACAAGCTGAAGACAAAGCTCGGGAAACTACCACCCGATGTACCGTGGGTCTTGACTATTCAGCTCCCTCTTTCATGCTGAGGAGGGTGATTTTCCCACCAGGTATTTCGTTGGCGCGGAGGTGGGCGATGTGTGGTAAGACATGAGTCGGTAGATTTGACGAAGGAATTTCTGACAAAACGCTTGAATACCTTCTCCTTTTTGTTCAATTTGCTTCCAGGCTAGACTACCCATGGGAGGCTGTGTGAGCATCCTGGAAGTCCTCGATCGCGTTTGTCATCACTGAACACGTTTCCCTCAGAGATATTGAGGAACACGATGGACTAGCCGCCGAGGACAAGACCAAACTGAACGGCGTGTCTTAAAAGTGGCAACAGGTGATGAAGATACCTCCGAGTTACTGTGTATCTAAACAATACAGTGCTTGTGTTTCGGCGCAGTGTCAATTGACGACACTTGGATTGACGTGATTTTAAGTCTATGGTCTGGAAGTTGGCGGAGGTGAATCGAGAAGTGTGGGGACGGTCCGTAGTTCCGTTTCGACACTGGGGCGCTTTTTTCCACATACTTGGGTTGCCACCAACCTCTTTCTTCTTCTCCCTTTCCGTACTTGTCCAGCTAGGTGTGCATAGTTCATACTGCGCTGGGTACCGTGGAGAAAAAAAAAACTCGGTTCTCTCACCCTCAAGGCTGCGCCAGTCTTTGTTTGCTCCTGCCACTCACCGTGACTTTTGATCGCGTGCGAGTGCGTACAACCCATTGGCATTCGGACCCGCTTCAGTACACGCAGGCTCACACTCATGACGGAGGAGGTTGACTACGAAGGGTTACCATCTAATGCGGGAGTTACAGTGTGTTTCTCCTTCTTCGTGTTAGATGCATCTCACTCATCCGTGGCCTACCGCAAGGTTAACATGCTGGCCGGTGCCATGGTGAGTCATGCCCATGGTCAGTTGCATGGCTTCACGCATACTGGTCGCTCTTGGGGACAGCCGGCTGCGGAGAAGCAATAGTGAAGCATGCTGAAACCTCCTTAGGCAGGTATAACGGAACACGCAGTCATGTTTCCCATAGACAGCATCAAGGTTAGTATGCACCCTCCAAAATCCTCCGCTGGACTCATACTTTATCCCATTAGACACGGATGCAGGTTTTCGCTGCTTCGCCGGCAGCAGTATACACGGGTATTGGAAATGCTTTTACTCGAATATCCTCTACGGAGGGCATGCGAGCACTATGGCGAGGCGTGTCGTCGGTGATACTTGGCGCCGGACCTGCTCACGCAATACATTTTGGAACATACGAGGCTATGAAGGAATTCCTGGGTGGCAACAACGCTCGAAGTCAGTGGCTCGCGACGTGTACGTGCCTCGCTTCATCACCTCTCGGACTTTTTTTGCTTCAAAACTCCCGATTTCGTGCATCCCCACTCCTTTCGTAGCATCTTGCATTCATCAGTGGCCACTCACGTTTTTATGATTCCCAGCTTTGGCCGGCGCATCTGCTACGATCGCTAGTGATGCGTTGATGAATCCATTCGACGGTGAGCTCGGGTTTCTCACTTCTCGTGATTTTTTCCCATCCAACTCCAACTTGCTTACAGTCATCAAACAAAGGATGCAGGTACATCAGTCCGAATTCCGTTCCGTCTTCACCGCGATGCGAGTGATCTATCGTACCGAAGGCCTCGGCGCTTTCTACGTATCATATCCCACAACGTTGACGATGTCAGTCCCGTTTACGGCCGTGCAGTTCACAGTCTACGAACAAATAAAAAAGGTGCTAAATCCCAAAGGGGAGTACTCTCCCGTAACACACATGATTGCGGGTGGTATGGCAGGTGGTGTCGCTGCTGGTGTGACGACACCACTTGATGTGGCCAAGACGCTCCTACAGACACGTGGCACATCACAGGACCCCGAAATCCGGAGACTTGGCGGAATGTTGGACGCTTTTAGAGTCATTTGGAAGCGAGATGGCATGAAGGGGTTCGGGCGAGGAATCTCCCCACGCATATTGACCCACATGCCCAGCAATGCCCTGTGTTGGTTGTCGTATGAGTTCTTCAGTGAGCTTCTCTTGTTTTTGTCCGCTAGTTTGTGGCTGACGCCCTGTGCAGAGGTTGCTATACGTGATTAACGGACGTTCTATAGAGCTGAAGAACGTTCCGAGTCTAATGAGCCAAAATGACACTTTGCCCGCACTTGCTGTTCCCCGCAATATACATCTGCATTATGTACCATTTTCCTTTTATTCCAATTATATCAGCGTAGACGGAGACTCCTCATCCGACTGTTGGCTCAACCTAGATCGATAGTCCTGCAAATCACGAACTCAACATTAGATGTTTAAGTATCTGGAGACTGAGCCGCATGCGATTGGATAAATCAGTACGGACGGTGAAAGCGGGATAGCGGCAAGAACTTGGGTATTCATACAGTTACGTTGTCTATTGTCTCTGGTTTGGGTATCCACCTAATGAAAGCCGTTCGTGTCCTGTTGGCTCCGCTCTCTCAGCGCTCCCCACATCACCCACCAGTCTTCAGCTGCTTCTCTACCATGGTAGGCAAAGACCTCGCAAATTTCGTCCCATTGCCAACGTAGTCTGGTTTCGTCCCATCCCTTGTGGCCATCCGACAACATCATCCTCAGGGCTTCGTCACGTACATCCCTTTCAGGGCCAGGAGGAACCCAGACGGTACCGAAAGCCTTTGTCTCTTTGGAGAATATGGATTGAGCCCGGGGCTCACGAATTTCTTGGAAGGCTCGAGCGAGATACATTATTTGTTCCTCAGATTTGAGGTAAGTGAACAAAGTGGATAGCACGCTGGCATCTTCGACTGGCATGCTACAGCTCTGTATGCAGAATGGCTTGAAAAACATATTAGTATAGGTTGTCATAGAATATACCAATGGCTTTGGTTTTACCCATATCGGATATGCTGCCTCACTCATGACAATCAATCTTCCGTACTCATCTGCCCAATCCTCAGCGAACTCGCGGTGATACATTCGTTTACGCAGAAATGTAGGGACACGACTCAACAATCGTCGTAGCCTAGCAAGCAAATAATTGAAATATCCAAGATATGTTGAGATGGTATACTCACTTGGGCTCGCATTGAAATTTTAACTTGTCCCCCGCGACTAGCACACCATCAAAGACGACATCGTCATCAAGATGACCCTCTGTATCAACCCCCGGAAAAAATACAAGAATGGAACACATCTTCCCCTGATCCTGATGGATGCCGCTGATTAACAAATGGGAGCACGCAATCTTGCATGGATCGGCGTACTGTCGTGAGCGTAATTGCATGGCGATTTTCGCCTGTCCACACATTATACTGTCCAAAGTCAGGATTGCAGAGAATGAGAACCAAATAAATCTACATACATCAGGACTGCTCGCTTTATGCGCTGTGAGTTCATACAGCTCCGGATCATCCCTCAAGTGATCTCGAGGAATGGCGGCGCTGTTCTATAGTTGGTGTTGCATATTCTCTGGGAAAATTACGGACTCACACGTAAGCGCTATGCCCTTCCAACGTCTCGTGTATGGGACCGTTGATTGATTCTCTCACAACACTCCGTGGACCATCCGCACCAATGATCACGTGAGCCGCCATCATCCGCCCATCGGACAGAATGACCCGTGGGCGCTTTGGATCAGATTGAACCGAGGTCACAGCGAGCTGAAACTCAAAGTGCACGCCTGCGTTCCTTGCTGCATCAAATAAAATCTGGCATAGGTCCCGGTACTGTGCACTAATTCAGTACGCAAGCCGCAGTAGTTCAGCTTCTCAGCTAACCTGCATCACGAAATAGTTGGCACCTGACTCTTGCAACACGTCCTCTCGCCATTCGAGGCAACCAATCTCGTGACCATCATCCACTGCAAAAAAGGTATTGATGGTGCCTCCGCGGCGCAAATGCGGATGAGCAAGCACTTACTTGATAGAAACTTGCTGGCTCGTACGGACAGTCCATATCTCCTTAGTTGCTTTGCAAGACCCCATTCCACGAGGAGCTTGGTGAGATTTGGTGGAAGATGAGCACCGCCTTTCCTCTGAATCGTACGAGGTAAATTGGACTGCAACTGACCGACGATGGAGCAACAAACCTCACTAGGGCCAGTCCCTTTATCAATCACCGTAACCCTGTGGCCAGATTGGCGCAATCTGAGGGCTGTGGCGAGACCGGCGACACCTGCAGACACAAATGACGCACGTTGAGCCTAGCATGAACTTTTCATCGAGCGGAGGGTTAAGGTTTTACCTGCACCGATGATGATAAAGTCCACTGGGAACGGAGCTTGTTTGCAGGACATCGAGGAAAAACTTGCTGAAGGCGGGAGCATTAAGAAGTGAAAGGTTAAAAAGGATAGCCTGTAAACCTGGTTGAGACGCAAACAAGTGGACCGTGGGCCGTTGGTGAAGTGTGTGACAACAAAGAAAGCGGCCTTTGGACGGCCAAGTTTGACGACTTACACATGATGATCCTTTGATCCTAGCGAGCCTTCGCACGGAAGTGCTTCGATGGTATGGTTCATGAAGTTTGGCTTGTTATGGAGATATTGGTAAATGATCACTCTTTCTCCCGCTCCTGGATCAGGGGGACAAGTGGTGAATGATTGGATATTCCTTGTCTCCGCATCGTGGTGGATTTAGGGACATGTCGGAACAAAGGCCCTCCAGCATGGTTACGGATCACGCTCGGGGGCAACGAAGCGAGCATTGTACAACGTGGCGGCGTAGCTTCGAGTTAAATAGTAAAATGCGTAGATCTGTTGAGTGTATTTCCGATGACTGAGTTGTGGGCACGAAAAAGCGTTACTGAGAGCCTAGAGTGGTGGGGCCACCAATACACACCACAAAGTGAGCTGTCCGTCCACGACGCCGTACTCACTACTGAACCTAGCTTGGCTTAGATGGGAAAATGCCGGTAAGGGGCGAGAAGATGAGATGGGACAAGGCGAGGTGTTCGATGATCGCCGTGGGTTGTAAAGCACACATGTCCTTCAGGAGCACGAAGACGGACGGCGCGGGCGTGGTTGGAGTGCAACGGCTCGGCAGTTTCAGCAGGAGCGTTCTTGTTTCAAGTAAAGTTTTGGGTGCACGAGGACGCTGAGGCAGATGACCGAGAGTCGGAGCGTTGATCGGAAGGGCGGGACTTTGGTTTATCACTACCTTGATCATGCTCGCCGTTCAACAGCCCAGTCCACTTCCAGATCCGCTCTCTGTCCCTTCGAATGCACCAGAACACTGTCCAGTAACGCCCTCAAGTTCCTCTGACACGCTTCAGCCTAACACCTCCTCAGGGCACGGACTCCGACCTCGCCGGCAAAGCGGACGCCTGCAATGGCTGTCCAAACCAACAAATCTGCGCTACCAATACGCCGAAGGGGCCTGACCCCGCCCTGCCCTTTATCCGCGAACGTATCCGTTCCGTGAAACGCAAGATCCTTGTTCTCTCCGGAAAGGGCGGTGTCGGCAAGTCCACTTTCACCGCTCAGCTCGGTTGGGCATTTGCAGCGGATGAGCAAGTGCAAACCGGGATCATGGATGTCGACATTTGTGGACCCTCCATACCCACCATCCTTGGCATTGCATCAGAACAGGTCCATTCCTCGTCCACCGGTTGGTCACCAGTGTATGTACAAGATAACCTCGGAGTCATGTCCGTCGGCTTCATGTTGCCGTCTTCCCGTGATGCGGTCATGTGGAGAGGGCCAAAGAAGAACGGTCTCATTTCCCAATTCCTCAAAGACGTCGATTGGGGCGATTTAGATTATCTCGTCATCGACACCCCTCCCGGGACGTCGGACGAGCACCTCAGTATCGTGCAATACCTCAAGGAGAGTGGTATCGACGGAGCCGTGCTCATCACGACACCACAAGAAGTGGCCTTGCAGGATGTGCGCAGAGAGATCGATTTCTGCCGCAAGGTCGGCCTGCCCATCCTCGGCTTGGTTGAGAATATGTCGGGTTTCGTCTGCCCTAATTGCAAGACGGCGAGTCAAATATTCAAGCCAAGTACAGGAGGTGCGGAGCGGCTGGCTAAGGAGACCGGTGTGGAGTTGTTGGGCAAGGTACCACTGGATCCTCGGATTGGGAAGAGTGCAGACTATGGCGTGAGCTTCCTGGATGAATACCCAGACAGTCCAGCATCGATAGCGTATTTGAATATCATCGATAGTGAGTCCCTCGTCCCTCACGGCCTTGGCAGCGCTTCCGCTCACCCTCGCAACAGGAATCAAACACATACTCGGTGACAACTAAAACGCGGACACCGTATCTTCTATATGTATTCCCTCAACAGTTTATATCATGGCATTCGCATTGTGATAGATATGTGTGACATTCTCATCTGATGATGTAAATGTAAACATGAATGTCTCAAGTCCAAGATCACGATCAGCTCTCCCTCCCTGTATCTTGACATCTTTTACCTGCAAACTCTAGCGGCATTTCACTCGGCGGTGCATCCGCCTCCGACTCCCGGTCCGTAATATACCACCCTATGGGTGCAACCCCCGCCAAACCCCCTGGTAACCCTTCCACACTCTCGTGTATGGAAACGGTGGAAAGAGTTCGTAGTAGTTTGCATGCAGCAGTGTCACCCCCCGCGGTCGACGCAGCTCTCGACCGCGCAGGAACGACATACGTCTCGCTTGGGAACTCTATTCCGTTGCTAGCCGTCGGAAGACCGTCGACAGCTGCAGGTAGAGTTTGTTGCACGGTCGATGCCAGCGGAGAGGTGGATTGCCGAGCAGGCGGCAAAATGCTGGACCGCCGAGCGTAAGTGATAACGGGGTCAGTAGGTTCTGTCGTGTAAAAGATTTCCGACGCTGTAACAGTTGGAGGGGCGAGGGTATCTGTACCATCTCGTTCTTGTCTAGGGCTGCTCACCCGAGGTAACGATGCGTCCAACAGCTTGTTGTCTCTTTCTGTCATCGTAGGCGATTTCATTGGTGATAAGTTCGGCGAAGATTGGAGTTGATCATTCTCGACCATCCTGGGAAAGGGGCTGGTTTCGGGTTTTATTCCTCGCACCTCCATTCTATAATCCTCGATCTCCCTCCACAATGCATCCCTAAATTCATCGATCGTCTCGAGCTTCTCAATGTCTCTCCACCTCTCAAACTTCGCCGGGCAATCTGGCTCATCAGATTCCTCGTGGTATGCGGCAAGCCACGGATGTGAGAGGGCGTCAGGAACAGCGATACGGGACGAGGGGTCGAATGTGATCATCCTCTCTAGTAGGTCAAGAGCTTTGATAGGATAATTAGATTGGAAAGGGAATAGCATTTTGACACTTGCCTTGGATGTCTGCAGTTGGCAGCAGTTGTTTCAGAGGAATGGCCTGTTTGACAGGCAAGGACCGAATGTAAGCCTGCGCCTGTTGTCCATCAGAAACTGCTACCCGGTCTTCTACTAATGAGATACCTTTTCACTACCTATTCGATGGACGACATTTTCGTTCGGAGTGCCCAGGACATCAAGAATCTTGTTGAGTTGATCCACTGGAGGTGATTATATCTTCAGGCTGAAAAGTCGAGGGAAATCTACGTAAAAACTGACCATAGCTGAGAGCATAACCATCAGGACATTTATGCTAGTCGGAACAAACATACTCACTCTTTCCCTTTGAACAACGGTCTCCCCAGAAGCAATTCCGCAAAAATGCATCCAATCGACCAAACATCAACTGTTGTTTCATTGTCTCAGCACTTGCATTGTCTCACAACGAGAGTCAGCTTGTCCACTAACTAGCTGTGGTATATCCCCTAGTTGACGTGGATCAGACACAGACCAAGAAGAGCAACGCCATGCCGTTTACCTGAAAGCAAGCATGATTTCAGGCGCCCTGTACCATCGCGTCGCAACATATTCGGTAAGATGCCCGACGGTATATTCGTCGGGTATGGCATCAAACCCTCGGCTTAAACCAAAATCACAAATCTTTAACTCGCAATCCGAGTTGACTAGTAAATTCCCGGGTTTCAGGTCTCGGTGTATCACCGAGGCTGAATGAATGTATTTCATTCCTGTACAGACAAGGACCGACATGTAAGACACAAGCACGCCCGGACTGAAAGATTTACCTCGGAGGATCTGGTAAAGAAAGTACTGGACATGTTCGTTAGTAAGGGTCTGTCCGGACTTGATGATTTGGTGTAGATCGGCTGCGAACGCTCAGTGACAGGACCCTCGGGATCGATTTCCAGACACAACAGACCTTCCATGGGCTATGAAAATTGCAAATCAGCGTCGCTGCCCACTGCAATGGTGGCAGAGCCCACCTCCATGAAAATGTATCTGTATAAAGAGTTGAGCGGAAGACGACTACATTGGCAAGTGCGGAGATGACGCACATCTCTTGGAAATCTGGAGATATGGCGTCTACGTCGATCAGTCCGGTAATGTTCTCATGGTTCGCAAAGTGTCTGAGAAGTGTGATCTCCCTTAGGGCGCGCTTTGCAAGCTGGACTTTTTCAAACACTCGAGTGACCAGTTTGATGGCCACAGTTTCGCCCGATATTTCGTCCGCTGCCGACCTACGCCGACGATGTGAGTGGACAGCATTCTCGAGCAGCACAACTCACACGACCACTCCGTACGCCCCCGAGCCCATCTCCCTCACTAGTTTCCACCGCTTCTCAACGTGAAATGTCTTCCCAAATGAAGACATAACTGTGTAGTATCCTCTACGACACGTTGCAATTAACCCGAACGATGCATGATGCACGAACAAGAGTACCTTTTTCTCATGCTGTGAAGCTCGTTGAGCTGATTTGAGGGTCGTCGAACCCTGGATCGACCGCGATCCACGCTCTCTGAAACGGCAGAGGCAATGGGCGACGAGGACTGGTCATCACTGCTGCTGCTGGTCGGGTTCGCCATGTTCCGGAACGAAAGAAGATTACGGCGGGGTGTCGTCTCGTTTATGAATTGCCGCTGACAAGCCGCCGCGTATTATAATCATAAAGGCACCCTAGCGGTGCACAATGCACAGTGGAATCTGAACGTGTCTAGAGAAGGTGTAGTGCAGCAAGCAAGGATCGACAGTTTGGGGGACCTCGACAGAATTGGCAGTAAAAGCTGCCACCGGAGATAAGGGGAAGCTGTCATTTATGGATCACGGATATAAACTACTGTAGTGCTACACAACTTCAGGCTACGGAAATAAAATACATAACTATGCCGCAGCCAAAACAGGGTCAATTGGGGTCGATGGTGTCGACGACGGCGTGTGGTCATCCTCCCCAAAGAGGTCCAAGAACCCAGCCACCCGAGCTTTGTTCCCCGCCTTCTTAGTCACATATTCTCGTAAACCCGACTTCAGGCTAGGTTGTTTGTCCACGAGCTCCCGAAGTTGCTCCTTGGGCAGCTGCAGGAGTGCTCCAAAGCTTGCAGGAGCGATCACCTTTGCACATCGGATGAACCCTTCCCACAAGTGGGGATTTTGCCATATTTTCTTCGTGATTAGACGGGAGAGCAAGGTAGTCGAAACAAAGGCCACCAGTGACTTGTATGTCGTCACAGCTTGAATCACCTAACCAAAGTTGCCGTTAGTCACTGGCGTCGGTCGCTTGGAAAATAACACACCGTTCGAAGGAACAACACAGGCAAGACCGGTTCGTCGACTATTTGTTGCATCACCACAGCGAGGATTTCGGAGCGGAAAACATCCGTCATCGAGAAGCAGATGCCAATGGCTAAAGGAATACACAATCGCATAAATATGAAGGCGGAAATTAAGGCAGGACACGCACCTTCGATGGCACTCTTCAGTCCGATTTCCTTCTCGGACTCATGAAGTAAAACCATCAGTTCTGCTGGCGTTAACAACTCGCTTTGCCGAACGCGAGGTAGATTTGATGTGACGCTCCCAAATGTCTGTGGTGGGGTGGTAACGACAGAACTAAATACGGAACGAACCAGGTTCTTTGGTTCTTGTTGACCATTAAGTAACGAAACGATTCGGGGTAGGTAGCGCATGATATCCGCCTGCGTTATTTCAAGTTTGAGCGAGGCATAAGAACGTGGGTGCGGGTGGACCTTACCTTATCCATCTCTGCGATGATCGGAATGAGAAACCTTGCGTCGAGATCGCGCTCGCTAATAAGACCTTTGACCAAGGCCACAAGTTGCGTGCTAGGTCTGCCATGCTCCGTGAAGATGGTCAGAACCCTGAGTGCGAGGGATTCAGAACCTGGGGGGCAGGTCCGCATGAGAGTAAGCAATTTGCCGTTGCTCGACCCCAGAGATTTAATGAGGGCAGTGATCAAATCCTGGATTGCTTCCTGGACGGAAACATCCATTTGACCGTAAGCCGAAAATATTCTATTAAAAAATGGTTTCAAGGGATACCGCGAGATGTCGTTAAATAGACGTACTCATCCAGGAAGTCCGGAACTTTTACGGATAAGGCGAAGAGTAGTTCGACGTGCTGAAGCACAAGAGATTTCTCGGCTGGCAAATCAATCTCTTCAGACAGGTATGGTGTTTGTATGAATTCTTCAGATGGCAGCTGGCCATCCTCCATATTTTCGTCCTCTTCGCTCCCGCTTGGGGTTATGGATTTCGCGCCCTTTGGTGAACGCTTTTGCAAACGGCGAAGTACCTGGAGCGCGAAATCACGTATCATGCTATCCATAGGCTCAACACCCGGCACCCATCGCCTTACGGTGTTGATCGCAGCGCGGCGTGTGACGGATTCTGTTCAGTCCGATTAACATGTACGTCAAAGACGCGAGGGCATCACCATGGTTGCCGTACCTGGGTGTGTCGTTAGATCCAACAAGACACGTAGCGCTTCCGCTCGTAATGACGGGCGCTCAAGTACGAATTCGCGAAGACTCGTAAACCCTACATGCATCCTATCGGCATGGATCATTAAGGTCATTTGACACAGGTTCGATAGCAACGGGACGTACTTTTCAGGGTCGACGGAGAGATCACGTAAGAGATCTAAAACATCTGCCGGTATGGAGGGTAAGTCCAAGAGGAACTTCGCGAATGCCTTGTCTCTGTTGCTGTCTGGTTTTCCTTCTGCCTTGCTTTCAAGAATGGTCTGATACGATGAGACTATCTGGTTCAGCCAGGAGTCATAATTGGGTCGCTAATCATTCGAGGTGAACATCGGCTGGGGGTCAGGGTGATAAAATCTTACCCAATTGGAGCCGTTTCCAATTCTTATTCGATCGTTATACCACTCTTCGTTCATCCATACTGTAGCGAGGCGTAATCTGGAAGAACGTGTTAGAAACAGACCATCAACTCAGCGATCAAAAAGTCATACCTTGACGGGAAGTCTACCATAATATAATTGCAGAGTACCTCCCGTAGCTTGTCTTGGCGTGAAGACAAGTCAGCAAGTTGTTCCTCCTCCTCATTCGGCTTATCCTCATTTTGTGGTATGTCCATAACAGGTTCCGCAACGCGAGTTATCATGCGAATGATAAGTAACATCCACATGTCGTCGGACACGGCACCTGCGGACAATGCGTGGGACGCCTCTTGAAATTCCTCCCCACCGTCACATATACGATTGACAACTCCCCGCATGAGAGTAACTCGATCAACTTCTGTGAGGTCTCTTGGGGACGGTAGCTTGAAGTCGGTCAAGTCAAGGCTCAGCACAACTTCGGGGAATTCTGTGACCACCTCTTCATCTACAACCGTGGCACCTCCCGAAAGCTGTTGACAATGCGTTTGGATAGAAACCGGGTGTCAAAATAAATTTACCCACCGCTTCATTCAACCGATCCGGTTCATATTCCATCTCCTCTTCGTCGATGTCCATTTTAAGTGGATCAACTGGCTCATCCTTGACAGGAGGTGTGTCTAAATTCGACAGAGCTTCATCTGTAGCACCATCTGGTGGGTGTTGAGCTGTCCCGGGTGCTCCCTCTCTGCTCCGTCTGTACGCCTGGACCAGACCAAGTAGAGCAGGCTCTGTAAACGCCTGCAAGTTAGCGACGATGAGATCCGTGACGAGCGCGATAGGTAACGTCGTGAAATCGAATGAAGCAAGGAACGCTGCTGAGTTGGCTAAGGCATTATCGACCTCGACCTTGAGGCGCTTGGCATCTGTGGGTTGGTCGGCAGCCGGACCCGTAGGAAGGGGCCTTTTTTTGACAGCCTCGGCTGCAGTGGCTGCGACAGCGGCCATGCGCGCCTTCTCTTCTGCAGATGCCCTCTCCATCCGTACGGCTTGTTGGGAGAGCGTCTCATTAATCTGAGCACCAAACGCAGAGCCATGAGGCCCTCTGGGGGAACCCCATGCGTCAGCAAACGAAACAGTGAATTCACTGGAGGACTTGCCTGGAAACGTGTACCAACAATATCCGGATGCTCTTCTCGACGCTTTTTATGGCAGAAGCCGACAATCCAGCGAGTGCGGCAGGCGTCCACGATGCCAGAGATGACACGACCAACTGTACCAATGTAGGACGCTGTTTGACCAGATTACTCCAGCTGTTCAAGACGGCTGTCAGAATGTCGACGTTCCTGCCAATGGTGTCAAGGAGGTGAGGGCCAAGAGTAGGTCGAGGGTAGACTTACTGGCTAGTGTACAGAACGGTGATGACATTCTCCAAGAGCTTCATGCCTTCCGCTTCCAGAACTGTGGCAGAGATGAAAGGGTGATCAGCCGGAACGTTTGCAATGCTTGGGTCGTGTCTGTTTTGAAGCTGTCGAAGTTTAAGCGGTGGTTAGCTTCAGGATGGAGCATCACTCGAGGGGATAGCTACCCTGGGATCAGAGACTCCTCGCGTCTGCAGGAGGATGACCCGTTGCATGAACTTGATGGCGGAAAGCTTGACGCCGTTGTTCACGGTGGGGGATGTAACAAATTCGAGGATGCGGGATTTGGACTGGGAGAGGATGTCCCACTGTTGGCGATGTGTTCGGTTGGTACATCTGTGCGGGACTGAGGTGTGTCGTGTGAGATACAGGACATGTTGGCTTACAGGGAGCGGAATAGTAGTGGGTAGACGGAGGCAAGGCACTGCGTGGCGACCTTGACGGTGCGCACGTTTGGGTCATGCAAGAGATTTGCCAAGGTCTCGACGGACTGAGACGCGACTATGGAGGGGGTGAGATTGAAAGACGGTGTCAAGTTCCGCAAAACTAACGCTGAGTGCGGACATCTTGGGACAGAGTGGAGCGTGCGATGGCAAAATGAAGGAGGTCAAGGACCCATCTCTTGAGAAGGGAGTCACCCGCGCCGGAGACGGTTTTGACGAGCGTTGTACAAAGAATTGGGATCGGCGCCGGGTGAGCCTCGAGAGACTCACGCAAAGTAGCAAGCAAATCAGCCTGTTCTTTCGAGTCGGCTGGGACCGCTAACGCTGCTGAAAGTGCTTGTAATGGGTCAATCGGATTCCCTGCCATCCTGTCTGGTCAACTCCACCGTCCGCTCTTTACATCCTCCACCCCCCGTGTCGGAGTTCAAATTGTACTATCCTTCCCCCTACATGGTACCCTCTCCCCCTCCGCCGCACTCCCCCGCTCACTCTCCTCCAGGCCGCCCAGCACTCACAAGGCATACAGACCCTCCTTGAGGCCGAGAAGGAGGCCGCCAAGATCGTACAGCAAGCCCGCCAATGTACCGCACTCGTCATTCGTCACCCAACCGTATTCACTCACACCACTCACATAGATCGCGTCCAGAGACTAAAGGACGCTCGCTCCGAGGCTTCCAAAGAGATCGACGAGTACAGACGGGCAAAAGAACTAGAGTTCAAGACGTTCGAGGCGTCGGCACGTCCTCCATACTTCCCCTGATCATGCATTGTTCACGCACGCTCGCAGCATGCCGGAAACACGACCAGCGCACAAGCAGCTGTAGATAGGGAGACAGAGTTCAAGCTTCAGGCGACCACAGATGCCTTTGAGGCCAACAAGGATGCAGTCATTACAAAGCTCCTAGATCGCGTCGTCCTTGTCAGACCTGAGCTCCATCGTAACCTCAAAAAACTCGGAGGTTCCGAAGCACAGTGACGCGATTATCACTTGCAAACCATTGTGATTATATTACAAGCCTCGGGACTTGACTTTACAGCGATGCGTATAATAATACCCTTACTCGCCACTTGGCTCATATCTCGATGAATAAATATGAATGAACGGCGCCGATGCATCAACAGCCAGGAACCACACGGGTCGACGGTGTTCGTCAACCAACACTGCACGTGCGTAGATCTACTGTGGATCCTAGCTTGATCTTGACGTCGACGACTCGTGAGCCAGCCACTGTAACCCCACGGGCATGCCAGACGAAGCCGAGGGAGCGGGAAGGCGAGGACCATCGGGTGTCGACTGAACATTGAATGATCGCACGGAATCCCGCTGAGGCTGGCGGGACGGTGCGAAATATTGCGTGGGTGGTTGCCAATTGACACCGGGCTGCATACTGGACGGTGCCGCGACTGCATCCGTAGAGCCAGGGCGCGGCCATTCCAAAAGTCCGCTAGCCTTCAACGATGGCAATGACGGTGCTGGCGGCGTGGGGGCAGGCAACTGCGACGTTGCTTGTAGTCGTGCATTCGGAACAGCCTGGAGTGCGGGATCGATGTCAGCATCGTTCACCATGTTCCTGACCTCTTTCTCGCGAGCATCATGCCCAGTCTGGGTCCTTGTCTCAGGATGCGAGGGGGGCGACAGAGAATGGAACAGTACATCATGCGGCATTCGGCCTTGGGGAATGTAATTTGGTGGTTGTCCCGCCAGCGAACAGCTTACATCGGATCCTGCTCGGGATACTGGGGATATAGATGTGTGAGGGGATATGGATGCGTGAACGCGAGCCGTGGGTAGTGGGGGCATTGGTGGTGGTGGAGCCATTTGCGCCCGCAATTGCTGCCCGTTACCCAGCTGACGCCGGCTCAAATCCTGGATGCGTACCCCCCAGATCTCCTCAAATTCACTAGACCAATTCAACAATGTCTGGCTTGGTGGCTCATCAGCATACTTGAAGAGAGGCTATGTCACCAGTAAGCTTTGAAAAACAAATTGGTAGAATGAAACAAATACCCAAATCGCAACTCCCACTGATAATTCAAGTGTGTAAGTTAGGGCCAACGCAACGCCGCCAAAGTAGAACTCACTGATGATGCTTAACTTTGCCTTCTTGCCGAGGGCCTCGATAATCTTGATTATTCTCTCCCGCGCCCACGTAGGGTCGAGATGTGTCTCCAACCGACACCGCTGTCTGCCCTAACCGAACAGTCTCATGGTAAGTAATCCTTAAAGGTCTCGGACCCCACAATGTGTTTCATCCAAATACACATACCAAGTCGAGTGCAAGCATGCAAGAACAATGGACGACGTGCATGATCAAGAAGCACCACGCCCCCGTGTTTGATGCGGTATCATACTGGGTAACATGCACCCGCAGGTTATCATCGGTAAAGCGCATATATTTGGGGAGAGCGTCCACCCATACCTAACACGAGTGGAAAGATCCGTCAGCAAACGAGCCAACATCAGATTCTATGACATACACCAACTCTCGTCTCTAGCCCTTGTAATTGATCTACAGGATATCGCCCACTTTCGCATTCTACACGGAGCGTTCAGTGGCGTACGATGCTGCAGGAAAGCCACTTGCCATTCAAATCGTCCAAGAACTTCTCCGCATCCCCGTGTAGTGATAACAGCCGGATAAGCTGTCCACTTTCCGAACACATGCTGTATGATGGACTCGCTTTCGTCATGAATTCTGGAAAATATCAGTCTCGAATCTGAACGGAACGAAGGAAGGCCATTACCTGGTACTGCGGTCAACGGAGATATCTCAAAGCTTGTCTCATCGATGGGGAGGCGGAGGTTCATCTGGGACTCTGTTGCTAGACGAACTCGACGATACAACATCCATCCAAAGCAATCTGAGATGTAAATGAGCCAGAACACACGGCGCGCACACTCCCGCTCAATACAAGCATCAATTAACTCGGGTGATGGGTGTGGTGTGAGAACAGTGCTATCGGAATCGAAAATTCCGATCTTGGTCACGATATCCAATGCAAGCTCTTCATGGGGTCAACCAATGTATCCAAACACCGAAGATGGAGAAAACTCACGATAGTACTGCCCAAACCACAATGACTTTCCCATTCTGTCATGCAACTGAAGTAACAGAAGGGCCTGTGCGGTAGCCAAACTGTGTTCACAGACCAACTGGTGGTTCTTATCGAACATGAGGGACACAGCTTCTTGAGCAAACATTTCGCCAGCGTATCGACAGGGTGACGTCCTCAGTCGAGGCTGTTTTGACAGTGGGGCTGCGACTGCACACACCGCGAGAAGGAGATGTTGAGGAATGGTACCATGGCTAAGGGCGACCAAGAAGGAAGGTTGGTGAATGATCATGCGCTGAGGTTGTCGATAAGCAAAGAAGACTGGAGACTGCAATTAGTGTCTGCGGGTGTGCGTTAAAGCTGTATACAGGGGACGCACGGTGAACAAGCTCTCGGGTAAGGGCTTGGTCGCGCTCGACGGGTCGATCGTGTTGAGACAACGGTGGGGCCAAAGATCGTGGGGGAGTCCCCGAAGGTGTAGTCATGTTGCCAAGACTGGATCTGAGACGCTTGTTACGAGGAGTGCTCACCCGATCATCGTCTGACGATGGTGTAGAGGGGGTGACTTCGTAGGCTTGATTGGAGACGACGTTGAATGATGGCGAGCCGGTGGTCATAGCGTCCGGATGTGGTGGGTAGGGCCCGCCGCGAGCGTCTGAAGAACCCTCTGGCCTGTCTGAGTTGAGCGGCCTGGGCGCGGGGACAGGTTTTCCCGAGGCATCCGTGTAGGTGCACTTCTTGGAAGCGAAATAACTGGAAAGGCATCGTCGGAGGCTACGCAGCGATATGAACAAGGCCGCCGGGACTTACCAGTTGCTGCAGGGAGCTTGAGAAGGCGAAAGATACATTGAGAAAGATCAAGGCACGAAGGAATCGCAGGTAACGTACCCGTTCCGTCACAGCGCCGTTTACTTTTGTGACAGGCATCACATGCCTTTCGGAAAGTGAGTGGGGTGCCCGGAGACAAGCGGAGGCGGAGGTATACCTTTGCAAGGCGTTTGCGCTTCGGGCCCTTCATGAATGCGATATTTGGATCCGATCTGTCGAGGTCGGGTTGGGGATCGGGGGGATAGCGAGAGACGTCAGGGGCGGGTTGGTTTGGAGGTGCAAAGGTGATGGGCGGGGGCTGTGGAGGGACTCCATCTCGGGGACGAGAGAAAGGGTCCATGAGGGGAGGGAGACCCTCGTAGTTGTTCGTATGCGGGAGGAAGGGAGGGGAGGCGCGTGGTGGAGAGGAGGAAGGAGGGTCAGATATTAAAAGGAGGGATGGAAAGGGCCGTCTAAATCTAGTTACGAGTAAGCTTGACGTTACCGAAGGAAGGCAAAACGAAAACGACTGGGAAATTAAAAAGATGGAACTCGATGGTGGCGGGCACCGTGCTGGGTCGTTCTGACTACCGTGGTCGCTGTGTCTGACGACGAGCGCGCTAGCAACGTCGGGGCATACCCACAGCTGCTTGCAGCAGTCACCCTCGCATTTCCTCTTTGGTCGGATTTGTCTCTGCGCAGATCACCACCCCGAGGTCCCTCGTGCACCACTCGGGCATTTCTCATCTCCCCTGTCATCGGGCCGGCGGCTTTCGTTCTGGTGCCGACGCAGACCGATCAATTTCAATAAGAAAAAAAATTATATAAATTATATAAACTACATATGAAGCTACTTATGTTCCCAAGACTCCAATGTCAGGGACTGATTTCATTCAAACGGACTCAGTTCCGACCCGTTTCGTGACGGCATCACAGCATGTCTCGCGTCGAGCGTTTTCGTTCGGCCGTACCAGAGAGTTTCCGTTCGCTTCAAAATGTGGACGTTTGTATCATTATTTATTACTTTTGCACCTGCCCTGCGTTGCCGAGCGGCTGAACTTGCCGATTGGACCTAATAATTGATCATTTCTCGGGACATTTTGCATTCACGGTACATGTACTCGGCCTCTTTCGCCACTCACTGACAGAATTCACGTCATCATTTGCCGACGGGCAAGCCTCAACGCCGCCAGTTTTCTCAGTCTACCGCCGGCGAATATCGTATAGCGCCAAGTTACAAGTCAGATACACTAGTCAAAGAGGCCGAAGCCCATATCATCATCGGACTCCTCCTATATGCACCTGTCAATATTCTGGCCCTATCATCGGACAAAAATCCACTGACCTTCTCCTCCTTTTTCTCCTCCTCCTGCGCCGCCTCAGCAGGGGCAGCACCACCACCACCACCACCACCACCACTCGCAGCCGCGGAGGCAACAGCAACAGCGCCACCACCAGAAGGAACCTGTCATCACGTATCATGGCTGTTTCACGACGCACAATACATACACGCACCGACGAGAGTTTCGCAGATCCCTCAGCAATCAACTACATCCCCAGTTCAGTCAGCAGGCTGTCATGCCTGAAATTCGATTCAACGTACAGTGTTAACATCTTTGCCTTCGAGCTCAGCGATCAATTTCTCGAGGCGCTCGTCATCGGCCTCGATGCCAACCGCATCGAGGACCTTTTTGACATCGTCAGCAGAAGGGGAGGCGTTTCCGCCGATCTGGAGGAGGAGGTATGCCGCGATATGACGCATCTATCGGCATGTTTAGACCAAATTTCTCCTGCAAAACCGAGAAAATGCCCACTTTAACTGGTGATCGGTTTTATAAGTGTAGACGAGGGTACGGGCAGCCACAAATCACTGAAATGACATGAGCACACCGTACCGCTACCATTTTGTCACAAACACACCTTTTAATCCTCGAGGGAAGACCTGTGGATTCTAACCGATGATGATGGTGTAGTGTACACCCCTACCTTGAACCCTCAACACAGCTTTCGGGGTACTGTACAGTTCCACGCGATCAAGGTTCAGCCACAACTTCTAAATTCACGCTCCGCTTCACATACGGCCTCGCCGCTATCCTCGACAGCCTCAAGACTGCAGACAACACACCATGGTAAGTCTATCCCCGTCCTCACATCGCACTGGAATGTTCACGATATCTCTAGGCGGATTCAGCCGTTACAGACCCCGCCCTCGCCGCTGAGCTCAAGAAGAAGAGAACGTTCCGCACGTTCTCCTACCGAGGTGTCGAGCTTGACAAGCTCCTCGACTTGAGCAATGAGGAGGTGCGTGATTGTTCCCAAAAGTTTGGACTCCCCGATTTAATGCCTATCCTGCTAGTTCATTGAAGTGTGTAGCATATATCTGTCGTTATCTCACTACCTAAACGAATCCCATAGCTCGTTCACGCACGCGCCCGTCGCAAGTTCAACCGTGGTCTCAAGCGCCGTCCAATGGGCCTTATAAAAAAGCTACGCAAAGCTAAGAAGGAGGCTCCCCCGAATGAGAAACCCACAGTCGTCAAGACCCACCTCCGAGACATGATCATTGTCCCTGAGATGATCGGCAGTGTGGTCGGTATTTACAACGGCAAGGTATTCCTCGATTCGTTGGATCGCTCTATGTCTGTGTGTCCCGTCGTGACGCGTGTCATTATCACAGGTTTTCAACTCTGTCGAAATCAAGCCCGAGATGACGGGCCACTACCTCGCCGAGTTCTCATGCTCATACCGACCCGTAAAGCACGGTCGTCCTGGTGTATGTTTTTTTTTCCCGTGAGGCCCCATGTACTATTACTCACATCACCCCTTAGATCGGTGCTACCCACTCATCTCGATTCATTCCTCTCAAGTAGGGGTCTGGTTTTTCACTCCATGTCTATTATGTACTGCATCTGCTACCTCAAAATTGTATGCGACGTGCATATGGGCTGAGCACAATCATTATCGTGTGCTCCCTCATCAAATCTGGTTTTTGATTCATTCAAAATGAGTACATTTGAATGCACGGGTATAATGAGTATACTGCGAAGATAGTCGTCCGTGTCATACTGATAAGTGAAAAACGTACGGTAAACTACAGATAATGCGAGATCGAAAGAGGATGCGGAAAGGTGGTGAAGGGGCAAAAACAAACGAGGGTGGTGAGTCAGCTGGATAGAAAGCAGATCGCGAAGTAATGAATGGGGGAGGCAGGTATATGGTATTGTATGATCATGTACGCTGACGAACCATCGTTGCCTGGTAGCCGTTCGGTGGGATCACTTGCGTAAGTTCGCTGCTGGCTCGCGGAGGCACATACGAAGACGGTCGTGCACCGGGTGAAGGTGTTGAAGAGCCAGTCACCGGCCGCTGTGGCGCAACCCAGTCCATGTCCTGTGGTTGCGGGTGTCGAGGTTGCTGCGATTGAATCATCACAGCTCCCTGTGAGAGCGAAGTCGGGTGTACTGGCGACGGGTATGACATCGGTGCATGGACAAGGCCAGGGTGGGAGTGAGGCGACTGCTGGCGGCCATTTCGCAACTGAGGCTCACTTGGTATCGGATTCAGCGTGGGTCGTTCCGGAGGAGGAATTGATCTGGGTGGGATGGCGAGATTTGGAGAACCAGGGAATGCGGTTGATGCGGGTGTTCTTCCACCTGCCTTTAGCCGCATGTACGTATCGCATTTCTTCAGGAAGTCCTTGCTAGGAAGCTCCAAAGTGTTCGAGAAGTATTCTTGGTCATGAAGTATTGGGAGAAACTCCTCGGGGACGGTGTAGAACTCGTCCTGGTTTTCCAATAAGGAAGTTACCACCCTGATTGCTCCGAAGCTCTCATCGCGAACTGCATCCCTACCCCGTGAGTAGAGAATACTCGGGCAAATGACAGTAGCAAGATTGGGTAGGTCCATCTTGCTTCCGGTCGACTCATCCATATGGGCGAACGAAGCAACCCATTTCAAGAATACAAAGAGCACTTCCATCGTATCACGGTGGCTCTTGGGAAGTAGGAGTGAGACCATGTGAAGGCAACGCCGGCGATCCGAATCTGTGGGAAGTGCTTTACCAAATGTCGGTAAGTCAAGTCAGCGTGGTCATGCAACAGGAACATACTTTGAGACGCAATTAGCAACCGGTGCAGCTTGTATGTCATCAGGGGTTCGGGGAGTTCACGTAAGAACTTCTTGAGAAGTGCGGCTAACTGCACCGGATTGTCTTGTGTGAGATCAACAGATGATGGATCGTGGTCGATAGCCTCCGTAAGATCTTTGAGACGCCGAATGTTTCCATTGCGACGAAAAATGCCTTCCACAGACATATCTACAAGGAGAAAATCAATCAATCACCCACTCCTAAAATGAGAAATATACACACCCATCTGTCGCATGGCGGAAACGACGTCGTCAATGAAACTAGGCACCCTCAGGGTGGCACGAGTGGCTCCATGTAAGGAATCCGAGCCCTCCCGCTCGACTAATAGTTCTAAGGGAACGCTGAAAACACCTAAACAAGGTAATCAGCAGTCATTCAGCGTTAAGCAAGGATGAGTGTACCCTTTTTCTTGACGTTTTTCTTGTCGCCTGCCTTGAACAACTTGTTCCAAAAGCCACCCTTCTTCGTCTCTACGAGTTCCAAAAGTTCATCCAGATCGATTTGGTCCTTGAGAGGAGATCGTTGTAAGGCGAGGAGGGCACAGTGCTTGACAATCGCAAGCTCAAGAGCACTAAGTTCGGCGATGTGGGGTATCGTGCTTTGCCGCGGCAATGAGCGCTGCTGCTCGCGGGCCTGAGCTACCTCCATTAGTTGAGGTATGTCAGCGAGTGTGATGCCGTCGTCTGGAACATGGAGAGGTGCTTCCTCAAGACCGCCTGCGGGAGAGTTGGGTGCAGACTCATCCACAATCTTTACCTCGGTGTTATTGCGAATTAGAGGGGGTCGTCCAAAGTGTCCCTGGACGTTGGTGTCTAAGGTACCTGGGGATCGCAGTTGCGCGCGAGATGGAGGAAGTGACGGGCTTGATCCGGGCTGAGAAGGCTGTCGACCCGGTATAAGGTTACCGGGAGGGGGTCCTCGCTGAGGCTGCGGTGACTTGATATCTTGTTGCGAACGTTGCACACTGACAGATTCCGAAGGATGGACTGTCCTGCCAGCAGGACTCTCCACGATAGTCGATCTCCTGGGTAATCGTGCTGTGGCGGATAGCTTTCGATCCAGATGGACCGATTTCATCCGCATGATGTCACCAGAATTGCGATACGGATCTTGATCTCCACCTTTCGAGTTGGGAGCAGTTGAACTAGCTAATTCGTAGTACTTCAGCGAGGAGACCCGGTTCAAAAAGTCCCAGTAAACATACCTGGCGAGAGTGGAACGACACCTTGTTGTTTGAGAACGAGGTACAGACGACGAAGAGCGATATTGAGCAAGAACGCGTACTGTTCTAGACGAGACACAGCTTGGAACCCGCCCCGGCAACTAGCATGGGCGTGATCGGTGCAGAGTATCACAGATGGTACGTCGCCAAAGGATGGTGTCTCCTTGATAGACTCAACATCATACATAAATATGCCGACATTGGCAGGGGCCCTGCGCGTAACCGGTGACTTCGATGGGTCCTTGTCAGCCTTTTCCTTTTCCTTTTCCTTGTCCTCCGCAGCTTTCGGTGGCGTAGGGTCCCTTGGCAGTGGAACTGCTGCAGCTTTGCCGCAGTTGCCACATTGCAAGCAGTTCGAGTGCCATCGCTGATACGTTCCCAGTCGAACACAGTCCTCCTCAACTGCCTGGGTGCACTTTACGCACCGATCAGAGGGTGGATTGTTGACAGAGAGTTTTGAGGGCGAGGTGACCGAAAATGGAGACTCCCCGGCTAGCTCAGGAGCCAGACTCCTAAATCCGTACGTGACTCCTTGGGTGCCTAGATTGGCACCGCTGGTTTGTCCCACCACTTCACCACTACCGGTTTTGATGATCCGACGCGCCGCTGGATCCCCACCCTGCACGGCAAGGAGATGTAGCTTATCCAAGAAAGAAGGCATCGCTTCTCTGACACTCTGCTCCCTCTCCAGTTTCAGCGCGCCCGTCAATGCGATGCGGATGAGGATCTTGAGGTAATGAGCTATTCCTGTCACGAGGGCCAACAGCTCTTGCGTCATGCCTATCCGACGCGAACCTGTTTCTTGCGTACGGGACAGCAACGTGAAGAGATCGACGGTTTTTCGACAGAGCATGCGGGCTTCCCGGACATGTGACATCCCTGAAATGTGACGTAAGAAACATGGCTGGAGACATGAGGCCGAGACGTACCCCTGAGGTTAAGCCTTGCGCAATGGTGCTCGAGATCGTCGATAGTACCAAAGAGGACCTCCACATGAAGGATAAATTTCTCCGCCATCCTGATGGCATCGAGATATTGCCCATTACTGACCTGCCGCAGCATATCCGATATGCACGCAGCACTGGATTCCTCGAAAGCCGAAAGGACGCTGAGAAAGCAAGATTAATACGCTTTAGATGCAAGGGTCGAGATCACTCACGTCCAGATTCGGTATACTAACTGCTCCATTCGTACCTGTTTTTCTTTGAGGGTGTTTGGTGTTTCACGCTTTTCCTCCTCAACATACGAAGGCTCGAGCTCCGATCCATCACTTATAGAACCGGTTGACCTCCGCGAGACGACTTTGACGTTCCAGAACTAGATGGTTCAATGAATGACCGATCGAGTTGAAATACGGAGGGCGTACCTTGTTAATCATGTAGCACTCTGGATGCCAGCACTCGTTCCTCATGTTTCGATTGATCTCGACGAACTGTTTTAGGATCGCACTACTGCAACCCGCGCATTTCGTGGCAAAACGCGTCGAGTAATGAAAGTGGCAGTACACATCACCATCATGTTCGTAGTAAGAATCCTGAGGGCCAAAAAGGGTCGGACATAAGGAGCAAGTAAAGTGTTCCACGTGGTACTTTTTGTCTGTGTATCGTGCTCAGCGGAAGAACGAGGAATGGGGCAAGAGAGAGACTGACTGCAGGCGGTGATGTAGCTCCCACGCAATGCAAGGCCACACTTGGCGCAGATGAGGTTCAGACGACGGAAGTAGTCCCTTTCGCAAAGAGGTTGCTGCTTGCTATCTGGGCCATCTATGGGGAAGAACTTTGCGGCGACGACATCGCCACAATCCTGTGGGACGATTCAATATTGAGCACGAGCATCTAAAGGGGAGCACACACGAGACACTTGAAACAGTTGAGGTGGAAGACCGTGCCGAGTGCACGGACGAATGCACCCTGCATCGGAAGGCCACAAGCCGAACATAGTCTACGGGTGAATGGAGTAAGTGACTGATGTGACTGATGGAATGATGTAAGCGGACTGACGAAGAGGATAAGTTGGTGGAGGTTGCTGAGGAGGTCGAGGTCAGGGGACCACCCTTGTTAGGGGAACTGGAACCGGAAGAGTTGGTGTGGGCAGAAGCGTCGGAGGTAGCGCTGTTGCGTCGTGTCCTATCGGGGGGATAGTCGGAGGTGGGAGTGCGGGCAGCATGATGGGAGGGGCTGCCCGGTGTGGTAGGACGACTAGCGGCGAGGAAGGCGGGCGACGGCGCGGGGAGGGAGGCGGGGAGGGGGATGTAGTCGTACCTGGTGGAGGGGGTGTGGTTGAGGTCGTCGCTATGTGCATGATTGAAGAGATCCTGCTTGGTGGAGAGGTTATGTCGGGAGAGGTCGTGTGTGGAGCCAACGGTGGAGGCCCTGGCCGGAAAATGGGGGCGATCGGGGAGACGGGACGGGCTGAGTGGGGGCGCGGAGATGGGGGCGGGGGGGGAGGAGAGGGAGAGGTGGTCGTCGCGGAGACGGGCAGTCTCTGCATCAAACGCCATAAGAAAACAGAGTGAGCAACGAGGTCCAAGTAACTTCTCTCCTCCCAAGCCCTCGTCACAACCGTCACATCTCCCGTGACACAATCACCCACTCCCACATTTCAACCCCCGACTCATCTCCGACGGCACCTCGGCATCCCCCTCTCGCCGAGCCCATTCGTCCTCCCGTCCCGAGCGTGCTATAAACCCCCACCGAGCGCAGCGACATGCACAACCGCCCACCATGCACCCATACCACAACCTCTTCCTCCACCGCGCACCCTCCCGCTTCCTCTGGTTCCTCGTCGGCGCCGGCGTCGCTACCTGCTGGCACCACTCCGCCGCCATGCGCGACCACCGTGCCCAGTACTTTCCCTGCGTGATGCAGCACCGTCGCGTCCAAGAGCCCTCCAGCGACAGCCCTCCCCAGGACCCTGCTCCCTGGAAATCCACCTGGGGTCCGGACCGGAACGCGACCGGATGGCACCACCAACGCGACTGGGAACAAGACAGGGAACGGCTGAGGCAGCTCCAGAAACGTGCCGGAGAAACCGTCCGTGCCCCTCTCTCCACGCCAGCGCCCGCTCAGACTGAGTCTCTCCAGGTCGCCGATCTCTCCGAGTCCACACTCGATTCCATAGTCACTGCTGCCGAGTCCCTGAAAGCTGTACGTACCCGATGTCCCCTCCGGCCCGGATCTCCTCCGACTGATTCACGACACAGAAACTCGCCGAACTTCGCGCCGAGCGTGAGCGTCTTGAAGCTGAAAAAAAAGTCGCCCACCCGGCTGCATAAACGCCTGCATTGCTCCGATCATCCGTAAACAATCACCCTTCACATCTAATTGGATCTTATCTCTGTAGCTATTCAATGGTCCTGATCATCGGCTAACACTAGCCGTTTCACTGAAAGGCTTCTTACATCCAATCTTACTCGTACTGGTACTTTAATTACATGGCAAAGCACACGTTTCGCCTTGTCGTACACGTCAGGTTCCGAATTCGTGATATAGAACTAGCATTTCATTGAAACCTCTTGAGGACCCTTAAACCAGCGCTCCATCCTCCGGTTGCGTCCGGCGAACGTAATCTGGCCTCTGCGGATCCAATTTCCCTTGTTCCTCCGCTACAGATTGACAAATCATGAACACTTCCCCAAAGACGTACAAATCAAATCAACTCACGCGTTGCATGCCAGAAATAGATGATAAGACCGCCGATAACGATAGCGAATGCGGGGAAATAGAGCCAGAATGGGGAATAGTGCTGCACCTTTCCTCAGGGACCGAGTACCGACACAAGACAGAGACTTACAAACAGGAACAAACCTGTGAGTTGACTAGTCAACATCGGACTCTATACAAGGTCATGCGGTACCACTCACCAAACAGGAGACCATAGAAATCACTCGTGAGGAGACTGATGTTGTAAAATGCCGACGAAGCGGAGCGGTAAAGCAGAGGGGCGGTCGTATACAGGATGAACATGGCTAAGGAAACTAAATCAATATATCACCCTTGATCAGCGGAATGCTTACCGGCGGTATATGCAAGCAGGAAACCGACTAGAATAGAGCATCTAAGTGGTGTATCGCGATCCGGTGGGTAAATCGAACCTACTGGTCGCACCATTCCATGAAGCTTGCGTCATAGAGTAGTGTTCTAGCGCAGACGCTTGAATCCCATTGATGAATGTTCCCCACATACCCAGCTGCCCAACGACCTGTGATTGAAAAGTTGGTTCGACTGAACACCACAAGCAGTCGTCAACCTCACCTCGTAAAGGGGTCGCTTTCTAACGAAAAACTCCTCGGTTGCATTGGCTGTGCAGGGACAGTGTCCAGTAACATATTGCCCGACGAGGATGGCAGAACTCACTGAAACCATACAATGTTGCACCGACGATCATGAAGGCATCACCTTTGCCTTTGTTCAAGGCAGGGTAGTTCTTGTCCGTGAGCATGTCAGATGCGACGAGCATCCCAAGTCCACCAACGCACACCAGGACACCCTGCCAACGTCAACAAACCAATCGTTACCAACAGCGCGAACGTAAGAAAACTATCCCACTGACCAGCAGTTGTGTCCAGTGGTATTTGGTGCGCATGTACACCCAACAAAAGAACAAACATACAGGTATCGCCCAACTAGAAGAAAAAAAGAGTCAAATTTCGTAAGATAGTCATCAGACAAACCTACGCGTCCAGTAGCATGCATGACAACAAGTCGGTATAATTGTATGCCTGCGTAGCCTTTGGGTACTAATGTACTCTCATTACTCTGATATATCGTACCTTTACGGCAAGAAAGTTCCCCTCCACGTCACAGGATGCAAGGATGAAATCTGCAGGTATCATCAGATCAAGAAAGCAAGTTAATCGGTGCGCATACATTTCCATCCGTCACGGAAGATCATCTGTCCCCACCCTCGCAAGCCATCTGTTGACACGCAAATCCATAAGTGATCCCGACCAGCATACTCAGAACTCCGTACATTTATATATGGTATACGGAGTATAGATCACGAACAGTGAAAAATACCTAATGGACCAAGAGTTCATGTCGTGGCCCAGAGAAAAGATTAGATACCCACAAAAACCATGTCTGCGTGGTGGGTAGGGACCAGTTCCTGCTTACGAGTTCGGTGGTCGTGACGTTGGTCACCGTTATGCAGAGCGACACCACCTGTCCGGCGATGAATGAGAAGATGAAACGTTTTGTCCATAGACTCTTCCAGCGTGCCCAGACGCTACGCGCAAAGGCACCGAAGGATGAATAGACGATCGGCGGCCTAACGAGCTCTCGCGATTGGCCCTCGACAGGCGAGGACTGAAGGGAGTATGCGGTATCGTCGGGGCAATCTCGTTTGCTGTCCATGGATCGCTGGGACATGGGGGCGATGATGATCCGCGAGGTGGGTTTTGTTATCAGACGGGTGTGGAAACTGATGGGAGCGCCGGGGCAGTACAATGACACAGCAAACCAAAAACCTGCACATGCGACAAGGAAAATGTGGTGTTAAGCTTCTGTCATTGGTTACGGGAAAGGCGTGTACACAGCGTTACTAAGGGACAAGGCAGCCTGGGCAGGGGAGAGTGGCATCTGACTATCAGAGGTACTAGGGCGGGTGCCTGAATATTTGCTCTTCAGGCCCGTCTCTCACACACGGAGTACTTGGGAAATCCCGGTGTGCAAATCCATTAAGCCAAGCAGGTCTAGTATAGTAAACTAAGTCCTCTCCTGGAAGAATCGCTGCGGACGTGGGAACCCCTCGTCAGCTCATCCATCTCGTCGACAAGTCAAAGGACCTTACTTTGAGATGCTTCAGCTGCCACGTACACGTGAGGACTAGCACCACGATCTGCAGCAAGCTGTACCACACCGCCTTTGAGTTGGTCGCCTCACTCAAATCGCGAAAGTCCGATTCTCTCTCTCGCTGGTACTGCTGTTCACGACGGATGTCTTCCAGCTTTTGATTCAGGTCGCGGACCTTGCCCGCCAGTTCTGAGACATGACTACGGTCGCGCTCGACGTCTGGTTTGGTGTTGCCCACGACGACGTCCAGATAAAGCTTAATGTGTGTGCTCGACCACCATGCCGTGTAATTCGTGGAGAGACATATTTGGTGGTCACCAGACTCATGGGAGGTGAAGGTGAAGCGGCTGTCGGGTGGTCCGCGAGTCTGAACGACAGAGTGACCAGTCTCCATCTCCTACAGGCAGAGTTAATGAGCATGAATGTCCAACAGATCCATTCTGCCACATACCTCCACCTCAACGACAATGCCAAGATCTGGTTCTAGCACATAACTTTGTACTTTTTCCTGCCACTCTAGTGCCCGGTAATGTCCTGGAAAATGGCAGTCAGCTAGTATGCCCTCACAGGTGGTTGTTGGAACACATGCCCTCGACAACAGTGTCAGAAGGAAGCTCTTCGATGAAACACCGCTTCTCGTTGGCATCGAGGTAGAAATGAAGGGCATTGACAACCGTCAAAAAATGTAACAATGGTAGTAAGAAAGTCGCAGAGCGGAATGCGAACATCCTGCAATGCACTGAGCAGACGAACGAGACAATTCTATGGTGAAATGCAATTTGGTCACGTGGTCAGCGGAGCATTGGCAGGCCTCGCGTTCATATCTTTTCTATCGACAACATGGCACCGCGGATACAACCTTCCCTCATCAAGAACAAGGTCAAAAGGCAAGAAGTTGCCGCTAAACAGAAGAAAGCAAAAAACCATCAAAGACTTCAAAAACGACTGGCTCGGGCCAAGGAAGAGGCCAGGGATCCTGCTGCTAAGAAAGTTGGTACAATCGTGTCCGACCCGACGGACTTATTCATCATTCAGTTCTACGGCAGAAAAGATTGGTGGAGAACGTCCCCCGTACACTCGACAACTCTCGCGAAAATGACCTTGCAATACTACCGTCATCGAAAAGACCCGACGGCATATCCTCCATACAACTCGACGAATTGAACAGCGACATTGCCTCGGACCCGTTCTCGCGTTATTTCAACTTTGAAGATGATCCTACTGTGCCACCGAAAGTACTCATCACGACCTCACCAAAGGCCTCAAAGTCAACGTACGACTTTTGCGATGAGTTGGTTGGCGTCTTTCCGGGGGCGGAGTACGTTCGCAGGAAGAAGGGAAAGGGATTCGAGATCGGCCGCATAGCTGGGTGGGCAGCTGGGCGAGGGTACAAACACTTACTTGTTGTGAATGAGGATATGAAGAAGCCGAGTGTGTGCCATCCTGATGTGCGTCCCATATCCCCTGACAACCCGTTAGATGCTATCACACTCGTCTACCTCCCAAACGGACCTGTCGCTTATTTCAAGCTCACATCAATAGAACTCACGAAGCAAATATATGTAAGTTGTTTCTAGCCAACCTTTGTGAAGGGCTGACTCCTACAAGGGGCACGCGCGAGCAACGCCACATGACCCCGAGCTTATTTTGAACAACTTTTCCACCGGCCTTGGACATGCCATTGGACGAATGTTCCAAACACTGTTTCCTCCTCTCCCTGAGTTCCAGGGTCGCCAGGTGGTAACTCTGCACAATCAACGCGACTTCTTGTTCTTCCGAAGACACAGGTGAGCCATATCAAACCCGTATAATGCGTTAATCTGATGGTCAACCCGAGATACGCGTTCCGATCTCCGGAGAAGGTTGCTCTGCAGGAGATAGGCCCGCGCTTTACGCTAAAGTTGAGGTGGGTAAAGAAAGGATTACCAGCTGTCCAGAGCTTTGGAACCGCCCCACCACCTTTGAAAATTTCTGTGGGCGCCGAAGAGGCCGAGGAACCTGTCCAAGAGTCCCCGCAGGAAGGTGCTGGAGATGACGGTGAAACAAAGCTAGATGCACCGTGCACCCGAAATCCGCCGAAGGACAATGATTTCTTATGGCAATGGAAGGTTTGTGGTTTGCATCGCACCCATACCAGTACTGATACTTATCGTTAAGCCCGAGTTGGAAGCTACGAGGCGGACATTCTTCCTGTGATTCATTGCACCATCCAGTTTGTAGAGGTGGTGACATCACTCGTCAACCGATTGAGAGTACTGTAGCTTGTTGTAGTTACTTCCTGTTGAATTCAAGGGCCAATGGTCAGGCCTTTGGTTCATGCCTCAGCGTGAGACATTAACAATCCCATTTGACCGGGTCTTTACGGTCTTGAACAAAGTCCATTGATATGGCTTCGAAGACCCCATTACCATCACCACAAGAAAACGTGAAGCCAAAGGACTACTATGCCAAGTTCATTGTGTGTCAATCAACTCTACTCCTCTTTTGACCGTTCTCATCCACTACCCGGGCGTCCAGGCTCGGAAATCGTATACGGAATACACCGAGTATGTCTTCACAATATTTCCTAGAACAATGGAAACTGAAGAACGCACATAGTCCATGCGAGGACGCGTCTAAAGCGTCTCTTGCTTGTATGGACCAGAATGGTTACAACCGAGACAAATGCATGGAATACTTCCAGGCCTACAGGGACTGCAAGCGGGCATGGGTACGAATCGCGTTCGTCGTGTTAACCCACACAACTCTACTGAGTTCGCATACCGCCCTCGCAGATCGAGCAAAGACGGACGGACCGTCAGCACGGCCGTCAAACGCCGACATGAGAGGTGTGACTCTTTCCGGCGATAACTTTAGTTTTATGGTCATGCTCGGTGAGAGCCTACTTTATGTATCCCCCTGGGTTCATTCTGTAGAGGAAACAAATCCACTTGGGGCATGCGGCGAATTTCATGCCGTAGATGAGGCACGCGCACAATGTCACGGAATTTGTCTACCTTGGTCGCAGAACGGGATCCCCTGAACGTTGAACTCGAAACTGTAACCTTATTGGAGGTGTCTCATTTCCGACCAGATGTTGACCATGCATCATTCTTACCGTGACGCGTCTGATAGGCGGCGAGGGCTTCAATCCTGTCTGTTGAGCCTAAGTAGTCCGAGAGCTTCCCAAACGTATCTTGTTGAGACGAGCAATAGATCTTGCCAAGTCATTACTCTCATGTACATGAATCGTTGCTAATCAGCTTGAGCGGATGATGCCCCAGACATCGCTGCAGGAGTTACCTCCTATCTCGCCGTTGAAGAGCAGTTCAACTTTGCCCCCTGGCGGGCTGAAAAGTCATGATGGGAGCAAGAAACTAACGAGTATGATGGCTACATACAGACAGCGAAATATAGCTATTGTCGACATTACGCAAACAACTATGATCTGTGCAGTACAGCTTACGACTCGGGAAGGGGAGGAGGTGCATCTGGCTGCGGAGCAAAGATAATGTTAAGAGGGGGGGTAGTCTGACTCTCCTCGTTAAGGACAGTCGCAATAATAGAACGGCCAGCGAACGATCGTCCTGCCAGAGCCTTGAGAGCACCTTGTGCAGCTGATGCGTCAACAAACCTCACGTACACCCTTCCAACTCCGGCAGCCTCGTCTGCACGCTGTGCATCAATAGCGGACTGCTGGCCTGGTTCACCAGGAGCCCACTTGGACTTATCCTTCTTGACAGGCCGAGGAATGCGAAGATCCTCAACCGGACCATATCTGGAACACTCTTCTTTAACATCTTCGTAGATATCACCGTATTCTTGGTCGTCGACGAGATCATCCGGGGTAACCATGTTCAGCATGAGGAGAATCCGTGCGTTCGCAGTGTTGTTTTCGCCAGCCGGCATGATTGGTCGAGGGATTTCTGGGAATTGGTCATAAGGCAAATTCGGCATCCCGGGCTTCGCGCCAACAGAAGCCCTTTGAACGACTAAGTAGCGGTCTCCAAGCTCCATGCCGTTCAGGCTTTGGATAGCGACGTCAGTAACAGTGGCATCGACATATTCGAAGAATGCAAATCCCTGAGGAAAACGGTAAGACATTTGCAACAGTTGCGGAGACGGAAGTGCTGACCTTCGAAACTCCGTTGCCATTTTCCCGGACGAGGTTGAAGGCTTTAAGTTCTCCGAAGCTTTTCAGCAACTCCTGTACTTGTTCTTCATTCAGGTACGTTGGGAGTCCACCAACGAATACTTTGTTGATCGAGTCTGGCACGTTGGTGGACACGACTCCTGGAACGTGAATGCTAGGTGCAGACATATCAATACCACCATAGTCTTTGGGTCGACGGATTTTTAGGGGGCCGTTAATGAAGATAATACCGTCGAACGCCATGGCTGCTGTCGCATCTTCAGAGCTGCGGAACTAGAATTGCTATCAGTACTAGATGGCAAAATAGGGAGAATTGAACATTACTTCAATAAAGGCGTAGTTCTTTTCATAATTACATTGGACGGCAAGGACAGGATTTCCAGGGCCACCTGTACCGATACCCATCTCAATCATCTTGGAATTGAAGAACTCGGCCAAGTTCTGTTCGTTCACGTCCGAAGTAATGCTGCCGATGTATAACCGCCGAGATTGCCTTGAAAGGTTGGGGTTGCTGCCAATACCCATGCCAAAAGTCTGTACAGGAATTGGGGGTGGAAGACCAGCAATGCCGAGGATAGGCGGGACCTGGGTACGATTAGCGCCCGGCAAATTGAAAAGTCCTGCGTGTTGAGATTGTGAGAAACTGGTCGTGTCGCCTACGGATACAAAGGCTCACCTGTTTGCTTTGCCTGCATGGCTGAATACTGCTCATATCCGGGGGCATGAACATCCCACCCTGATGCTTTTCGTTTGCGTTGAGACAACGGAACAGCACCCTCAGGTGTTGGGGACCTTCTTTCCGGAGTGCCAAGTCCATCTCTTCCCCTTGCTCGGCCACCACGGCGATTAGGCGAACCAGCGTCTTCACCACGACCTCGAGGGTGAGGATGGCCATCATCGCGTCGCTGATCACGGCGTCGGTCTTCGTCGTGAGGACGTCTGTGTTCGTCAAAATCTCTTGGACGTCCACCATGGTCACGGGGGGTTCCACGCCTGTCATCTCGGCGGTACCGGTCTCTGTCTCTATCGCGATCTCTGTGGCCATCCCGGTCCCGATCCCTATCTCTGTAGTCGCGGTCTCTGTGGTGCCCGTCGTTGTGCCTCCGACGTTCTCGGTCCTCGCGGTACCCACGGTCGGCGCGGTCTAAATAAAAGGCAGGAAAAGCAGATTGCGTGAGTAACGTGCATTGCTGCTGAAGACAGCAGATTGGCGGTGCGAGCGACATCCACGGGAAGGGCTAGCTGACGAAGAAAAAGGGAAAGAATCACAGTGCACAGATGCTATGATGCACCATGAGCTCATCGTTGGCAAGGAAAAAGGAAGGGCGAGCAAACGCGGGGAGAAAGCCAAGTGCCTCCATCGTCTCTCATTGAGTACGAATTGGTGTTCATGGCTACCTGTGAAAACTGCTGGATGGGGTTTTATAAACTTTCAACTTACCGGCTGAGTCGGCCATTTGTGTATTTTTTCTGTTTCGCGCTCGTTCAACCTGGAATGTGGTTTGTGGTAAACGACAGAAACTCCGCGCGAGGCCGGGTCGCAGCCAGCGCTGACATCAGCAGTGAGACCCCATGCACCATACACTTGCTCGGCCTCAGCGCAGTCCCTTCCTTCATTCCGCTCGACCATGCCTACTGACCTTCCGTACGCCGCCGACGCTCATGTCTCCTTGTCTCATGACGAACTCGAGGTGTGTCTATTCTGATATCCCCTCACAAGCCCTTAGCTGAGGCTTGTCCAGGTGCTGCGACTCCAGTACCAGAAAGAGCTTGCGCAGTCCCATGTCACTGTTCAGACAAAGTTCAACTATGCCTGGGGTTTGGTGAAAAGCCCAGTTCGCGAGCATCAGGTGGAAGGTGTCCGGATACTGCAAGGCATGTTCTTCCTGTTGCTGCCAGGACACTGCCGCTGATATGCCGCCCACCAAGAAATATACCGCACAGAGCCTACACGACGTAGAGAGTGCCTGTATTATCTCGCACTCGGATATTACAAGATGGGTAGCTATTCAGACGCGAAGAGCTTTAATGGTCGGTGCCCTTGCTTATGACTCTTGGTGAATCCCTCACTGTCAACTGCAGATCTGCTGCTGGAGAAGGAACCGACCAACCTTCAGGCGCAGAGTTTAGCATCCCTCATCGAACAGGCTGTCACGAAAGGTTTGTGCTTCTCACTGCGGGTGATTTCGTCTTTATTGATTATTTGAATGTAGAAGGATATGTCGGGATGGCACTTGCGGGAGGAATAGCTGCTCTGGGCACGCTTGTCATTGCTGGTCTCATACGGCGAGCAGCTCGTAAATGATATCGTTGCGCGTACTAACACCTCGCCGTCTCATTCCGCATGTCTGTATCGCTCATTTGACACGTCGTTCAACTGTTACCTATACTACACCCCAAAACACTACACAAAATCTTCACTTATTGTATCCTGTTATTCGTGCTTTACATTGGAAATCACAACTAGGTCCCAAGATTGATAGTGCAATGTATGCCGACACTCATGCCCTTGACACGGCCAATAGGTAGTTAGATTAATTTATGCGACCGTCCTAGGGCGACAGCAAAGGAGTCACTTTTCAATGCAAGCGTGATATAGATACGTGAGTGGAGAGCAAAGGTACATCTACAGTCGTGTTTCTTGGATTGAGTAGTCAGTGAAGAATGCCGTATGGACAAAGAATGTGATGGTTTCTGTCGTGGGGCCGAGTCGTTTATCATGTCTCACCATAAGAGTCGTACGTCATGTAGGAAGAAAGTTGGCTAAGGCGAGCATGAGTTGCAGTGGGCTCTAGGTTTCCTTTGCTTACCTGCTTGGGCATCCATCTGATCAGTAGTAAGCTACACGATAATCAAATTAATGTGCATATCAGTGGTTCGAGACTCGAGCTCACCTTGAATGAAACTAAACCGATGAAGAGGAATGATATGCACGCCCCAACCTCGAAAACTAACCATACACATGCCCAAACTATTGTACTCAGTGGAACGGTCAACCGCACATGAACGGGGTGCTCTTACAATGAGCAGAGATACGGGGGAACATGATGTTAAACTGTGTGCAATCGGAGTCATTAACCTTGCGAAAGAATTTATCATCTGCAATGTCCCCTGCGAAGAAATCATATACGAAGCCGCAATGATACAGACTCTACTTACAAACCACGAAGAAAACACTGCAAGAGCGTGTCAGAACAGTGTCAGATGAGAGTGGAAGACGCTAACTTCATGACGCCAACGAATAAACAGTACCATCTTAGTGCTTGGCTATGGAGGGTGAGAAATGCACGGACGGTGCACCCGATAATCACCTACGCATGGCCAATGAACCAGAACCCGACCAGAAGACCCTCGTAGAGGAGTGTGAGGAGTATAGTCCTTCAGCTGGTAAGCTGACCGGATGGGTCAAAAATAATGCTGCTTACTTACAGTTTATCGCGAACGAGGACAAGTGGGGTGACCAATCCAAGGCCGAGCACAAAGCTGAGTATTTTGGCGACTAGGGTATCAAAACCACCCAACATGAATACACCACCGAAGATGGTAGAACCCAGGTATCCAGCAGGTAATATTATCATTGGTTTACCGCCTTCTACGAGTGTTGCTCCGCCCAGATATGGATCGATGGTGACGGATAATATCGTCCCGCCAGTTAAAATTGCCTAACGAATGTGATCGGTTCAAGTACAAGATGAGGACGGTTCGCGATGGGTATTGTGACGAACAACCCACTGCGATTATGTGGCAGAGCTCGTGCCAACCGATGGTGAAGAGCTTCAATGGATTGATCAGCGTTCGAGCGCCCGGGATATTCCACATCCCGAAGATGACGACAGCATATACGACTGTCTGAAGCGCCAGGTCAAACGTCAATTGAGTTCGATATGCGCCCGCTTGCTTTACATACAACATATAGAACGACTACCTAAACAGGTTTACTCTGGTAAGTGCTGCATTGAGGGGTTCGGGCTGCACAGATGGCAATGCACGGACCTGGTCATGCGTCGGGGACAACGGCGGGGTATATGACGGGGTGGGTAATACTCCTGCGGGAGGCCCTGCGGGTGCGGTTGTAGACATAAATTGCCGCTGGGCTCTAGAGGGGAATAAAAAGAGAAAGAGCAAAAGTTTGGATCGGAGGAAAGTGGGGTTGAACACGCGAAGGTTTGCAGGAAAGTTCCTCGTGCAGACCGCAAGGCCGAATGCTTGGAAGACAAGGAGAGCCTCAGGCTTGCTACTTCAACCAAGTCTCCGCGCCACAGCGCAGCTTGCCTTTCCTGGAAAGACGAATCGCGTCAGTCACATGCAAAACGCGTTGATTACTTTTTTTAGGACTCCGCCCTAAAGACTTGATAAATAGCAGTCGCGTCATGGTCGCTCCTCTCTCCTACTCTTACCCTCGCCGTTTCTTACCCGCTCGCACTATCGAACAATGGTGGGCCTCGTCGTTTCTCTTTGCTGCGTTTTGGCTGACCTGTGTGAAAACAGTCTGGAAAAGGAAAAGCGTGAGTTTGCCCTAGTCCTGGATAGGGCATGCAGGCGCTCACGGAAATCTCAGTGGAAAGTCTTCTTCTGGCAAGACTGGTGGCGACGCAAAGTCGCAGTCCCGCTCGTCAAAAGCCGGCTTGCAATTTCCTGTTGGTCGTATCCACAGACTATTGAAGAAGGGCAATTATGCTCAGCGTGTTGGAGCAGGAGCGCCTGGTATGTTCAACCAGACGGCCTCAGTGAATTCGGTCCTCACAATTGCCCAGTATACCTCGCTGCCGTGCTCGAGTACCTGGCCGCAGAGATTCTCGAGTTGGCAGGTAATGCTGCTCGTGATAACAAGGTATTGCCTTTCATTGGATGTCAGACACACAGCTCACCCGTTTAGAAACAACGTATCGTCCCTAGACACCTTCAGCTTGCCATCCGAAATGACGAAGAGTATGGTATCTCAAGGTTGAGCAAGCATCTTTGCTAATGACTGTTCTAGATTGAACAAACTTCTGGGAGATGTCATCATCAGTCAAGGTGGTGTCGTGCCGTTTATTAATCCAGAACTGCTGCCATCGAAGTCCAACAAGGGAAAGAAGGACGGTGCCTCGCAGGAAGTCTAGAAATAGTTATCCCTTCGTTTTTGCATGTACCTTTGCTTTGTATCATCGTACGCTGTCTTTATAATTTACAGTATGCTTCGTGTAACCATCTGCTCCACGGAGAATTTGTGATCGAGTGTGCGTCCCGAGTCGTTATTCTCGACTTGTTAGTACATGTGGACCACAAGATAAATTGTAAACTGTAAATCTCGACCATCATAAATCAATGTATAGGAGTGTTCATGAAACATGCACATAAGTAATCAAATTCGAAGCAAGCCGCATATCCTCAAATGGAGCGTCCCAGCCAACTAGCCTAATCTTTAGTCGCTACTTGTCCACCACCTCATCTTCAGCGTCACTCGCCATAGTTCTTCGAGACAACCCACCTGGAGTACGCCCGATACCTCTCTTCGAATCTGCCCCTCCGCTTGGGACAAGACGGGATGTTCCCCCAGACAACCTCTTGTAACCCGCAGACGGCGGGGGGGACCCCGCAGCCGAGCGGTTATTGAAATTAGCAATCATGCCACTCACATTACTGCCCTGTTGACTCCTCGGTGCCCTCGATAAACGGGGCCCACGAACCGCTCCCTGTCCTGACGTATGCCTCGTCAATCCCGACTTGATATTCGTCAAAGGCTGATCTTCAACAGCGGATTCACCGCTGGCAGTAATCGACGGCGAAGGACTACGTGCCGGGATTGGAGATGCACTTCCAGAACGGAACGCTGAATTACGCCTGAGTGATTTGATGGGATTCTGGGGCGTGGCAGGGGTCACCACAGCTACGGGAGAAGACACAGGTTTTTCTTCCACAATTGGGGGCGATGCAGGTGGTGAGACAAACGTGGGGCGTGCAGGCGGCGCGTCATCAATTTCTGGAGGTGGTTCTCTGAAGGTAGGACGAGGTGGCATGTCATCTGTCTCGGGAGGGGGTTCTTTGAAGACGGGACGGGGAGGAACAGTGTCATCCTCTTTCATCGCGGGCTCAGGGACGTCACGTTCCGATGTGGGAGCCTCGACCGATTCCGGTTCAGTTGCAGTGGTTATGGGTGCTTCGATTCTCGCAGTAGGTGGCGAGGCTGATGCGGTTGCGTCACTCTGAGGTTGCGAGGAAGCTACCTTTTGAGCGGCTTGCTGAACCGCAAGAAGCTCTCTGGTTGGGGCGCCTACCGAAATCCTACCACGGCTCATCCGCATATCGACCGGCGCAGTACGTTTTCTAACTGGTACACGACGTTCTGATTCACGCTTTTTTTTGGCAATCGTGGGGGGTAAAAGATTGTCGTAATTCTTCAGTAGGTCGAGAAACAATACTTGGGGGATTTTAGGATCAAAAGGGAACGAGAGGACAAGTCACTTACGCGTAGGGTGTCGATCCTGGATAGAGAACTCGGTCTCAACCTTGGGCCGAATGATCGCTAGACAGAATAATAGCTCAAGCACAGGTAAATCTAGTTTCACGATGAATGCTTACTGCGACCAATTGATAACGCAAGTTTTGCCATGTAGACATCAACTGGTTCTTCAACAACGGTGGATACTATCAAGGTACGAAGATGCGTCACCAGGGCATTTAGGACATAGAGGTGGATTTTAGGAAGCCGTTGAAGAGCTGTTTGCAGATCCTGCAAGTGTTGTTCCTCAGACGGTTCCCCGTCCACTTTGGCCACTGAGCCCACTGTCGGATATAGTTTCCTTATGTCGTCCCATCCTTC
>QFEI01002153.1:0-17376 GCA_003316145.1 Neoboletus magnificus | reverse complement strand
GATATCCCCCAAATAGCATTGGAAAGGGAAGAATTCTCTGTGGAGTGATGTTTGGATATGCCAGAAGTGTTAACACCAGTTTGCTTTGCAAATGAAGGAGTGTGTGAACTTTTTTAAACTCAGACATACTATTTATATGTATATCTTTGTTTGTACTGGCAAACAATTGGAAATATTGCATAATTTGACTGAGATCCTAGATACCAGTTCAAAGCTCAAAAACTCTTTCCATGGTATTGCTGTTTTGAATTGACCATATCTCCATATCCTGTGGCCCAAATCACATGACCTAGGGGGCGATTTTGTAGCCAAGAGTATGTACCATTTATAGCTCCGCCAAAGCTAAGCGGAATTCCCACACTGTTTGGTGGTACACAAAGCACACCACAATCAGAGCAAATATGGAAAGGGTTTTTGAAGTCACTGTATGTCAAATGTGGCATTGTTGGACACAGCAGGATTGGATTGAATGACCAGAAACAGGATAGATTTGACAGCACCTGTATAATCAAGTCTGCTGGTATAACCAGGAACCAAGTTTAATTCAATTGATCACAAGAGCAGGAATACTTTGTGAATACACTAAACTATTGACCATTTTCTACAGGTATATGATATTATTTACTCATATCAGCCTACAACATTGAGCCTACCTAACTCATTATTTGACAATGTTTATTCCTGCTCTTGTTTTTTGAAGATATTGCTTCTTATTTGAATATTATGCTTTCAATCTGACTATACCACCTATGTAATATATATATGTGATCATCCACCTGCATCATAATGAACTATCAACATGTCTAAAACACCCAAAGAATCAAGTTTGATCTCTAGGTGAACACCAGTGCAACTAGTAGAAGTGGAAGAAAAGCAAGCAGTTAATACTACTCTCAAGTGAATCACATTAGGAAATATTCAAGAAAACTAGATTGGGAATTACCTATTAGGTCTTGGGGCTTAAATATTATTCTATCTATTTGTACATGTTTGTATAATTAAGTTATATGTGGTCCTATTTGTATCTAACTGTTACGCTTGGTCTGTGGTTAGGAAGTGAACATAGACCTTCAGTAGATAGAGAGGGCTTATCATGTGGATCAAGGATTCTGGATCAAACATTGACAAAAGGGGATTCCTTTGACAATGGAGACAAGGGATTGCAAGGGAGGAAAGACCCAAGGTGATAGATCAAAGGAGTCAAGAGCAAAAAGGAACTTCAAGCGATGTCCAAGCCTCTCAGAGTTTCAAGACAAGGAGAAGGGATTGTATACAAGTAGGAAGATAAGATCTAGCTTGTGTTACATGGTATCAACATTGAGTTTAAGTATGATTCGAGATAGTTTAGGGCAAGTGTGGGTACAGGAGAGAGAATGAAGCAGAAATGAACATGAGGCTCCATGGAGGATATAAGCTCAATTACAAAGTAACTGAAAGGTGCAAGAGAAATGGACAATGACAAGGGTGGAATGAGTAATCGAGTGAAAAGAGAGATAAGTCCATAAAAGCAGTGAAAGGAAAGGAAAAAGGAAGAAAATGTAACACTAACTCTTTCTACTTACTTTGATTTTTCTAATGCCAACTGAAGGTGTGAGGAGTGATCTAAACATATGAAAGTGTGGGAAAAACCTTTGGAGACTTAGGAGACTTTCAAAACAAATAAAAAACATGCCATTGTGACTTCCACAACACTTCAAGTGCCATTCTAAATAGTCAATCTTGTATTTCTAGTATCATAGAACCTGTGTACTCCATGTGCCTAGTCCATTTCATTCCTGAAGCAATAAAAATGCAAAAATGTATTACTAGAGATAACTTTCAACTGGATGTTGTTGGAAATTTATTTTTTACATTGCAATAAACACTGATTATAAAGCATTGTCATTGAATTTGCAGTGCCATTGCAATAGGAATTGAAATGAAATGGCTTACAATGGGTAGCAAACTCCCTTCCAAATTGGCAATCTCATCCACAATCTACTAAATCATGATAAAATTCATTCCAATTCTTTAGAATAACAACTCTTTTATTAAGATTACAGTTGCAATTTAAAAATAAAATCTCTAACAGTATGTGTATATTGCTATTGGTGCCAAAGATACATTTTCACATTTCCAATGTTCTAGGAGTGAAAGGAACTAGGCACATGGAGTATATAGGTTCTATGGCACTAGAAATACAAGGTCAACTATTTAGAATGGCACTTAAAGTGTTGTGAAAGTCACAATGGCATGTTTTTTATTTGTTTTGAAAGTCTCCTAAGTCTCCAAAGGTTTTCCCACACTTTCATATGTTTAGATCACTCCTTATACCTTCAGTTGGCATCAGAAAAATCAGAGTAAGTAGGAAGAGTCAGATACAAATAGGACCAAGGATTCAATGTAATTGCCCTGGCAATATGCCCATCAGATCACTCATAACATATTTATTTTACAAATTGACAAATATGTTCTAGATAATGCCCATGACATTTTGACAAGTAGTATGTGTGGTGGGATATATATCATCCCATGATGTGTACTTTGTTTCAGGTCAGCTAAGGCCTTGGAACAACCAGGAAAGTGAAGGAAAGAGGTCAGGAGGAAGATAAGTCACAGCATCATGATATGTTTTAGATATATATGAGAGCTCTTTGGGAATGTATCATTTAGGGACATAGTTCCAGTATTTCAAAAATGTGGATATATTTTTCTTTTTCCATCTAATCTCCATTGTCACTTTATAAGAATGTTTTGGGACACAAATAATATTCAAATATAATGTATTACACATATTAATTCATGTATCTACACACAGATGCTGTTATGTCTAGGGAGAGAATGAAGGAAAAGCAAAAAGTATAATATTGGAGGGATTTCTGATTCCAGAATGAAACACATCCGAGGCACAATCATTTCCTAATATGGAGTAATGGCATGTGGCAGGGGATAGTGGGACATGGGTGGATGTGGGAATAGATGAGTGGGTGGGATGGTTTGAAGCCACCAGCCAGTAAGGGGGTGAGATGATTTGAAAGAGGCACAAGGGTGGCACATGGGTGGCATGTGTTACAATTCTTTTCTTTTTCATTCACATGTTCTTCCCTTTCGCTCATCACATGCTCTCTTCGCCTTTCACTCTTCACTTTGTCACCGTGATCACTTGGATTACTCTTCTCTTTCACCAGACCCTCTTACCGAGCTGTCAGAACCCCGTTCGGTACTTTTCCCATCTACGCATGACTCTGGATAACCCTTCACCCTGACACTCTCATGACATCATTCCTCAGTCATCCTGTATAACTACCCTTTGCCCTTGTTCCACCTTCCTCTTTTAGGTTCCCTTCTGTTGTATATAAACCCGCAGTAACACACCCAATGTCCTTAGCTTTGACCTACCTAGATCTTAGCAATATACCTTGTTACTTGGAATTCCCTGAGCTTCCAAGGTCCTCATCCTACCTTTGAGTGGACACTCCCTTGAACCCTCGATCTGGACTGTTGTCCAGATATCTTGACAACAGTCCGCTGTGCCCAGACTTACCTTTGAACCTTCAACCCAGACCGTCGTCCGGTTACCTTGTTTTCAGTCTGCCACATCTGGACTTCCTCCTTTGAATCCTCACACACAGTGCAGATACTGGCCCATAAGTCCAGTCCCTTGCCCATAGTCACTTAGTCGCTTTGCTCTCTCGTCTTCCTAGGTTTACACCAGATCCTACCTGGACCAAGCATAACAGCATGTACGAGGCATGAGCAAAGAAAAAAAAGAAATTATGTATGAAAGGCCCCTGCAAGGCCAGGTCTAAGAGACATATTAATGCCTACAAAGAAAATTGGTCTGTAAGACCCTCAGAGTTTGAAAATAGAGCTACCAGATGGAGGGCATGTGGCAGGGAATAGTGGGGCATGGTTGGGTGGGCATGGGAATAGGGGAATGAGCTGTATGACAAATGAGCCTCATGCAAGGCTCATTGGTGGTGAATGTCATCCTCTCACGCAAGACACAAGTGGTCCCCAAACACTGTGAATACTAGAACCACTTATTTACAATGGACCACTCAATGAACTGCTAGATTTAGTGAAGTTTTCCGCAGAAAATGCAACCTGTTATTTTCAGTGATCCATTAAATCCATAATTAAATGAGATTCAGTGAAAAAAGTCAATGAAGAATTTAATATCTTGTCTGCTCTCCACACTAATCCAGTTACCTCTTTCACCATATTAGGATGAGTATCAAGTGAAGCTAAATCACTGAACTGAAGCTTGGTGGTAATCACAGTGACATTCAGCTCTGTATACACTTAATACTAGCTACTGTTACACTTGGTCCGTGGTTAGGAGACAAACGTAGACCTTCAGTAGATAGAAGGGCTTAGCGCGAAGGATCAAGGGTTCTGGTCAAACATTGGCAGAAGGGGATTCCTCCTGGACAGTGGATGAAGACAGTCGTCGAGGAGATTCCTCAAACGATGGAGATGAAGGATCGCAAGGGAGAAAAGCCCAAGGCAACAGGTCAAGGGGTTGAGAGCGAGAAGGGTCTTTGAGCGATGCTCAAGCCTTTCTGGATTTTGGGACAAGGAGAGGAGATTGTATACAGGTAGAAAGGTAAGATCTAGCTTGTGGTACATGGTATCGACATTGAGTTTAAGTACTACTTGAGGTAATTTAGGGCAGGTGTGAATATAAGAAAGATAATGAAACGGAAATGAATACAAGGCAGTATGGAGGATGTAAACTCAATTACAAAGCAAGTGGGAGGTGCGAGAAGAACAGATGATGACAAGGATGGGACAAGTAATCGAGTAAAAAGAAAGACTAGTCTGTATTAATGAAGGAAAAAGAAGAAGAACAGGATAAATTGTAACAGCTACCAAACTCATTAAATCAACAGGATATTGAGCTTAAAACTGGACTGTCCCTTGAATCAACAAGCATCAATATTACAGACTTACTAGGTTTCCCTCTACCCTACCAATCATCACTAGTCTCATCACTACCTTCCTCCTCACCACTCTCATGATTGTCAACTCCCAACCCTTGCAAGGCTACTTCCACAGAATGATCAACTATGATCCATTTTCCTCTTGACTTGACCCAGCCAACTACAGCTTTAATATTTTGTACATTGGTAATAATAGACTTCTTCATACCCTCATGTTCTACAACCTGACGTGATGTATCTTCCCCACTCATTTTGCATGGCCGTATAAGTGTGAGAAACTGGTGTGTGTTCTTCAACTCCTGCCAGGTGTTCTGACTTCCTGTTTCAAATTCTAGGATCTTCTCAAGTTGTCCATACTGAATTACAATCAGCACACTGTCGCAATCCTGATTGAATGTAATCTTGAACTAATCAGATGAGTTTTCATCATACTCCAAGACAATTAGCACTTACCTGGACATAGATATTGTCTTGGTACTCCATGAATGACTTTAACTGCTTCAAAGCCCAGCTTGTATGAAGTAGATCCCCACCTCGAATCCGTAACTTACCCCAGATATTTATTTTTAAAGGCAGGTTAGTAATGTGGTCAACCCGGCAGCTACCAAGTACATCAACAAAATAAAGGCCAATCTGGTGCCTTAGACCTTGGTTAGGCTCATAGTTGAACTGGTATGGTGGTTGTAGGATTTGTTCTGTATCTGAGATGGTGTCAGTTCACTGTTCTGAAATAATAAATTTTACTAACATGTCTTGTGCATCTGCTCATGCTGCAGCAGTTCATCACCTCTTTGTGTTTGGAAATTCTTGAGCTCCTCCTTCAAGTCAAACTTCAAACTGATTTGAGTAAGGTATGCACAATGAAGAACTTGGTTTATGAGGTTGCTCCATGGATGTTAGCAGGATCGCAGGCTAAATCTCAAGAAATGACAGTACTGCTCTAGAAAAAATGTCCAGTGGACCCAGACAGGTCCACAGTTCTCAATGTCAGCCACAACATGCAATGTCCTATGAATTGGAAGGGTGCAAGTTGGCAATCATTCAGTAGAATATTGATAATAAAATCTAATTCATAACCAGCATCAGCCTCCATTCAATCCCTCATAGTTTAGACTTAGTATGGACTTACTTCTCATACATCTTAACCCAATTGATAAGCCCATCTCATAGCTCATCAACTTCAGCCTGTGTGATCTCCAACTTGATACTAAGCCTTATAAAGCTAGCAAGGTCACAGGCATGATGATAATATTTTGGATGCTTGAAGTGACCTTGAAGAATGGCAGGAGCAATATACATAAACCAAAAACCCCACACTTCCGCAGTTATGTTGGAGACCCCATCAGCTATGTTTGGTAAATTTTGTACAAACGTGGCAGGAAGTATAGCTATTGATGCTGCAATCTCAGCACCTATTTCATCCCAGATGTGAAAAGTAATCTCATATTCCTCCTTACCCTCATCTATATCCTTGAATTGATCTGTCCATAGTTTAACTAGTGTTGGGACAATGTTTTTGAGGAAGAGATGCATCTACTCCCAAGATGCACACTGTGTGTAATTGAGGGAATTGACTTGAGTAAGAGTAGGCTTACCATACAGTCCATGAAGTTGAGAAATCTCTTCCTGGGTCTTTCTTGTAGGTGCCTTGTCCATTTCCTGGAGTGCAGAGATCATTCTCTTGTGACTCCAAAGTGGAAGGTCTTTGGCATCAAGTAAGTCACGTGCTTGATCACGCACATCATGTGGAGTGGTAAGCAGTATGTAGTAGACTGTTTCTCTAATCCCTATCATGACTCTCTGCACCCCCTTGATCTCACATAATCAACATGGAGAGAATGCATTGTGCCCTTTCATATTGAGAAGCTTCTTAATTGTGATAATGTCACTAATCTTGAATAGGATATATGCTTGGAGGTAGAAGCTAGATTCATCAAGAGAATTATAGATATGGACACCATCAGCTAACTTGGTGCACTTGTCATCCAAAGGTGCAAGAAAGAATCCAAGATTCTTTGGCTGGTGAGGTCTGGGGATGATACCAATGCAAATAAGGTGTTCAAGATAGGTGTGAAGAGTCAGAGGTAGGTTGAGATTCTGTAGGAGGATCGGGGTTGCCGAGGGTCTGGATTTTCATCTGTTGAATAGTAAAAATCCATCTGTGCTGAGCAATAATGCAATGTCATTTTTTCCTAAAAAAAACTTGTGTGGTTGCTGAACTCCATTGATGACAACATGGGTCCCCCACAGCTTGCAATACCAATGTCCATCAAATATGTCACGGAAGACACCATTGGTGTGTACAAATTGATCACAGTATGTGAGCTGGGTAACCATCTTAGCTCTCTGAAAGAAGGATTGCAGTTGAGGAATCATGGATATATAGCTAAAAACTCTTCAGGCTCTGTAACCTTGTCCATATTGGGGTTCATTGCAAAATGGACAGGAAGTGAAGTGTTCGTATTTGGTAGTATATGCAATACAAGAGTTGATATAGCAGTCAAGGTTGATTGGATCGACTCCTGCAAGGACTAAGAGTCAATGAAGAACAATCCATTCAGACTAAATGTCAAGTTTGTGCCTGAAGGTTTTTCACATGCAATCAAAAATGTGGTGAGGCATATTGCACAAAAGTTTGAGCTGAAAGACCCTGATGTTATCACAATCCTCATCCGTAATTATGAAATGTCCTACTTTCAAGTTAGTGTCAGACATCAATCTATCTATTAGCAAGAAGGACACACTGATATGATAGAGTTTTTCTTCCATTCTGGGACCATACCAATCACGCAGCTGCTCAACGATATCCTTGTGACTCTCTTGTCCAATCTCTTCTTTCTTGTTATAAGCTAGTTGGTCTTCCTTATTTGACTCAGACAATATTAAGTAGCCATCTGTTATGACCCTGTCAGCATCCTCTTCGCTGGTATTCTCTCAGCATGGCAGGTCTGCTTTCATATTAGTAGCTATACTGGACTTGCTGGAATCAGAACTACCTGAAGTTTCTTCCCCCATGCCATCAAATCCTTCCTCCATTTCAACATTTGAGTCTGAACCAAGATCTGACTCCAAAATGTTGTCTGGATTTACACTTGAGTAATGCTTGTGACATGTATCAGGATGTAGCCATTTGTAACAACTTGGAGAGCACTGGCAACACTTGATTAGAGAGTTTGCTGGTTTATTGGACATCAATGGACAAGTTGATACACAGTTCTTTGTCACCCAAAAAGGGAATTTCACATGCATGTGATCACTGCTGCTCGCTCACCTCACATCACTGAATCCACAATTTACATCAACCAAGTGATTGCTATCGATGCAGCCAGCACTGACACACTCAGCCCACAAGATGTTACTTTAAGTCCTTCATCAACTCCCACTTCACCTGTCCACATCACTTTTCCACAGGCACACTCAAACTCTCCCCCAGGCATCTTCTTTGGAAGGAAAACATTGGATGCATGCTTCATTTCTGTCACATCTGAGCTGAGGATGAGTACAAGTTCAGTTAGGTGTCCAAAACTTTCTAGACACCCATACCCTTCTCACCCTCCTTCTAATTGCCATCCCCCATCTCCCAGCCCTACTTGTCAAGCCAAACCATGGCACACCTGAGTAGGCCTGGCTCTTATTCACCCCCATCCCCCAGCCCTACACCTTGTCAAGCCAAACTGCAGCACAGACCACTGGTGCAACCGAGAGAAACATGAAATGGAGTGTTGCAACTAGCATATACTCATCAGCATGAATCTTGTCTGGCTCTCCCAACTTGATGGTGTCAATTTGAAAATGTACCAGAAGTGTATACTACCTGCAATATTGGAGCAAGTCGTCAACTGCAAGGATGTCATTGCACAAGAGTACTTGATGGAGGTTGTCATCCAGGTGGGTGGCTTGTCAGTTGTATGCTTTCAAAGGTGACACCATTTTTGTTTGGACCCAGGTGTTCACAGACAAATTCCACCTCCATTTGTTCAAGCTGTTCTTATCCACCTACACTGCATGTGAAGCAGAGAGTGGTCGCCCCGATCAACTCATACCAATCTGTCCTTATCCTGCTCACCATCCCCTATTATATTTCCCTTCTCACCAAACAACTCTTTTCCACATGGCACTCTGCTGCCTGACTAAAAAATGATGAATGTCTGGACCCATGAATATGGCTGCTGAACGAGCCTCTTCCAGTTCCAACTCCTTCCAGAATGGAATGGCAGATAATGAGACCAAGGCTGAGCATAGTCAACAGTCCAAGCACTCTGCCCCGCAAGTCACTGCCCCCCCCCAAAAAAAAGCACACTTGGATGCTTATAACACCTCACCAATCTGCCATCCTCCATGTTCTTCAAGCAAAGGTATGCCACTTCCTTTGCATTTTCTCTCCAGCTTCCCTATCTGGTGCTCTCCTGCTCATACCTTCCATTCTAGTCCCAATTCCCCACAACTGCCATGTGAGAAGAAGTTGGACGTTAGATAGGCTTGAGCACACATAAAGTGCAAGTATGTCCAGATCATGGATTAATCTACTCTCACCATTGGTATGCTGATGCTTTCATATAGATCTGGTTCCAAGTCAGTTTTTTTTTTTGGACCTTAATTGCTGTGGTCCCATCCCACGTTGTTACTAATCCTACCCTTTAGAATCAATGGCAAAAGGCAAGACGTCCACAAAGTGACTCTGCTCCCTTGACGCACCCACCTCAGTTTGAACCCTTCCCTATCATGACCCCAGCCAGTCCCTCATCTTCCTCATATCTCTCTCCACCGGCTAGTGGTCCTACCTGTTACATTTTGTCCTGTTCTCTTTTCCTTTCGCTACTTTCATGGACTTATCTTTCTTTTCACTCAATTACTCATTCCATCCTCATCATCATCCATTTCTCTTGCATTCTCCATAATCGAGCTTACATCCTCCATAGCCTCATATTCATTTCCATTTCATTTTCTCTCTTATACTCACACTGCCCTAAACCACTTCGAGCTATACTTAAACTCAATGTCAATACCATGTAACAATAAGCTAGATCTTACCTTCCTACTTGTATACAACCACTCTTCCTTGTCTCGAACCTTTGAAGAGTTTGAACATCGCTTGACGTCCTTCTCACTCTTGACCTCCTTGGTCTATTGCCTTGGGACTCCTCCCCTTGCGATCTCTCATTCCCATTGATCAAGGAATCCCCTTGATGACTGTCCTTGTCCGTTACACCAGGAGGAATCCCCTCTGTCGACATTCAACCTAGAACCTTTGACCTTACACATCGAGCTCCCTCTTTACCTATTAAAGGTCTATGTTCACAACCTAACCACAGACCAAGCATAACACTACCTCTGAAGTGTCCCTTTCAGGCCCCAGTAGTTCTCACACCACTGTACATGAATCCAAGGGGTCACTCAATGCTAATCCTGCTTTGTCGGAACCAGGCATATCTAGCTGGTCCACCTTGCCCCACCAGTGTGGATCCCCTTCCACCAGAGAGTGGGAATCTCCACAACAACCCCCTATGAGTCAATCAGGAAGCTCTCAACACCCTCTCCTCCCTCGGTTACCTGAAGGTATTTCTGCTCATGATTCATGCAGGGGCACATGTAGTCCCATGCCCCAACCTGCCCAAATGACACACATTGAGACATCACCCAATTTCTCCAGACTACTTTCTCCCATCAACCTCAATGTGCAGTGAGGCCTTTTCTTGAACCACATTTATCCATTCCCCATTCCTCTCTCTTTGTTTTTCCAGATGAGTTTTTTTTCTTCAACTCATTAACGTATATGTGCTTACACTGATCATACTACAGAGCCCTTGCGCCTAATCTTAACACTCCTCTGCCATACACATACCAAAACTCTCCCACTGGGAGATGGTGAGAATGGTCCATTTGTTCTGGGCAGAGTCATTGGGCATGCAACTTGAGGTGTGTTTCCCCTGGAGTATGGGAGGATACTTGGGACTGATGCATTTTGGAAAACATATAGTTGCTACAAACTGCATGTTGGCACTTTGAAGCAGGAGGCGAATGGATGCACTATACCTTTCCAGCACTTATCACTTCAAGTATCAAGCTCTGTCAGCAGTATAAGAACTGCGAACATTTGGTAATCCACTCTCTTTTACACATGAATGGCTGTTTTTTCTTTTCTTTTTTAATGCCCCATTGAATGCAAGAAGACAACTGGCACACCAAGGTGATGACCATCCTCAAATTCATCCACATAATGCACCTCCATCCTCGCAACCCAAGTCAACTCCCCATCACTCACCCTCCATCTCTTCCTCCTTGCCACCCAACTTACCTTGGAATGCAGTTCTGGATTCGAAGACCTCATGTATGATTTCTACATCCAGGCATTTTCAGTGTAGATACCTCTGCCATAACAAACCCATCCAACAACTCATCGCCAAGAATCCTTCCTTCATTCGCAAGTTTGCCAGGATGTACCAACTGTTTATGTGCATCCATCTGAACAAACGCGCAGCCACAAACAACATTGAATATGAGACAGATGCTTGGATAAGTGTCTTTAACATCATGCTTTCTCTCTCACATCATCAAGGTGTATGGTGAGGCCTTTAGTTGGACAATGTCCATGCAGCTCATTAGTGCAATTTCAATAGTCATAAGAGATATTGATATTTTTTCAGCATGTTGGCAAATGAGAAACTCAATAGGAACAAGTTCTCAAAGCCAGCATTCCAGGTCATGGTACCATTATACATCATGTCATCTCTTATCTCCCTGTTCTCCTTGGAGGCAACTTTTTTCATTGACGTTATGCATGACATTTATGAGGTATGTCCACTGATCCATTTGAAGCATCAACTACCCACAATATTTGTTCCAGGCCTTTGTGCAGTGGTTCATACATCATCCAGAAGTGAGCATGTTGTCCTCTTGCCTGCTCATTCCCTTCACTGATGATGAATCCCCTTTCCCTCACCTTGCAGCAACTTCTCTATATTGCCAACACATTCCAACATTCGCAACCACATCCCCACTTGCCTTATCGATACCACCAACTTTACATTCATCAAATACAACACTGTCCATTGGGCTTTGTGTAATCACGTGATCACCAAGATTATAGCTCTAACTTGTGACAAGTTGCCAACATACTTCACTCCTGCCTTAATCCTCACAACATCATGGCACAAAGTGTTACAATTTGTTCTGTTCCTCTCTTTTTCCTTTGTCTTTCCAGACTCATCTTTCTCTTCACTCAATTACTCATCCCATTCCTGTCATCATCCACTCCACTCGTACTTCCCACTTACTTCATAATCAAGCTTATATCCTCCATACTGCCTTGCATTCATTTCCGTTTCATTATCTTTCCTATACTCACACTTGCCCTAAACCACTTCGAGTAGTATTTAAACTTGATGTCGATACCATGTACTACAAGCTAGATCTTACCTTCTTACCTGTATACAATTGCTCTTCCTTGACTCGAAACCTCGAGAGGTTCGACATTGTTCAACGTTCACCTCACTCTTGACCTCCTTGACCTATCGCCTTGGGACTCCTTTCCCTTGCGATCTCTCATCTCCATTGTTCAAGGAATCTCCTTGACGACCATCCTTGTCTGTTGCACCAAGAGGAGTCCCCCCTTGCCAACGCTTGACCCAGACCCCTTGACTCTAAGACGTTAAGCTTCCCCTCAGTCCATTAAAGGTCTACGTTTGCAGCCTAACCATGGACCAAGCATAACACAAAGCAAGATGTGCAACCAGAAGAAGAAGGGAATGGACAAGACACTTCTTGATGTCTTCACCACTGTCATTAATGACTTACAGAAACAAATATATAATATTCAACATAAGTCACTCTCTTATTGGTCAAACTCGGTGATGTGGCAGACTAAGAGGACTCTAATAAGGCAAGGCACCTACAAAAGAGAAGAAAATATTCAAGTGGTCAAAGAAACTCATACCAAGGTCTCCTGGTGCAGCTGGAAAATCGTCTGAATTCAATTTGCAAAAGACAATGGGATTGGATAACAAGCCACATCAATACAACTGCTATTTGGTAAATATATGCATGCATTTTCTTGTTATTTTTGATGAACAGGCTTATCTTTCATGTAGAAAAGTGTTTGTGCATTGAGTGAAGTGGTTCTAAAGCTGAGAAAAACATGGTGGCAGCAGCCAATGGCACTCCATGTTCAGGTTGTTGGATTGATATATATCTACTAGATCCAGAATATCAATAGTATTGAATAATTCTCCAAGCTCAAGAGAAACATCCATTTCTTCAAAAGTTTGCTTATGGTTGGCCAATTGCAGATATGATCAAGCAGTATCTTGTCAACACAAAGTGCTATGCCAAGCAAAAGGGAGATGATTGGGATTCTGAGCCTGAAGACAATGATGAGGTCAGTGAAGACAACAAGGATGAAGACAATGCCAGTGAAGATGAGATTGAGGTTGGTGAAGGTAAAGACAAGGCTGGTGAAGACAAAGGTCAGGATGATACCTGTGAGGATAAGGACGAGAACGAGCACACCCACCATTACAGCCATAAAATGTCAGCTGTGAAAGGGAAGAAAAAGATGACAAAAACAACAACCAGGAATCCTAGCAAGGTAAGTACCTGGTCTGTATGTTCTTTATCTCTAATTACTATACATGCTACAGCTACCTGTTGTGCCGAAGAAGCCCACCCCTCCCACAAGATCCAGTAAGAATGAGGGCGAGGATGAGGACACTATGGATGTCAACAGTGACACTCAGCATGATAGTCATAAAAAGTCAGTTCCAAGAGGAAAAAAGAAGATGACACAGATTCCTAGCAAGGTAAGTGCCTGGTTGGTATATTCTTTGTCTCTAATTATTCTATGTGCTATAGATACCCATTGCACTGAAGGAGGTTTGTGAATGATCCACATATTGTTTGCTTACTTATGAGTTTACTAGCACAAATATATATCAAATGAGAATGCTGATGAACATCAGCACCCAAAATGGAAGCGGATAATCAAAAACACTTCAGAGATAAGCTGCTTGTGGATATGCCACTCATGAGTGTAGAAATATGCTTATAATTTTCAGGCTGAGATGGAGACTGATTCAGATGTGCCACCACCAGGTCTGCTTCACAAGGGAAAGGTTTGTTTTTCTATTCTATTGTGAGCAAATCTGGCATTCATGCAATCATTCTCAGATGAAACTTGGCACTCCCAACAATACATTTATTATAACATGCCCATAATGTTACAGTTCTACCATCACAAGGTCTTTGCAAGACTTAGTCATTTCCTTTTTTCCTTCTTATCTTATATGGTCATGCGACTGACCATCTAATCTAATCCTTCATCTTATCTATATCTTTCACCTTCACACAGTCAAGACTCACATCCTGTGACTTTAAACACTGAGTCTAAAGCACTCAGAGTCTGAAACACATCTTGTGCCTTAATTAAACCTTTTATAGTTATATTGTTCCCACAACTATTTCCGTGCTGTGCACATCTTCTTTTCATTTCTGTCCTATGCAAGGCTATGCCTCACTATTATGGTTGCATTCTATGCTAACCTAACAAGGCTCAGTTACTATTGAACCTAAGAGTAAAGAACACTTTTCTTCCTTCATTCTTATCTCTCTTGATCTTATTTTATCTTCTTATCAGACTTCTTATCTTATCTTATCACATCAGATCAGATTATCTGATCTTATCCACTTTTTATCTAACATCTTATCCTTATCACAGGATCCAGAATCCTTTATGTCATATAGTTGTGCATCTAGACTCTTGCACAACCTTCCTCTTTATCTCCATAGCTGTGCATCTAGACTCTTGCACAGCCTTCTTTTTTTAATTTCCTTGCTGTGCATCTAGATTCTTGCATAGCCTTCTTTTTTAATCTCCCTTCTTTTCATCTCCTTCTTTTTAATCTCCTTCTTTAATCTCCTTTCACATTCACATGCCTCATGCCTAGTGCTGTGCATCTTAGATTTATGCACTGCCCCCTTTAATCTCCTTCTTTATATGCCCCTTTATGGTACTTATTAAATCTTATATGCTTCCATTCTAACACAGCTTGCTGTTGCAGCATGCCTTTCATTTTATATATGCTTCTTGAAACAACCCTAAAGCAATACCAGGTGGTAGTGCAGGGAGATAGTAGGTCCTCAAGACCAAGAACTAAGACTAGGGGTAGGTAGGTATCAAACCCAAGGGAATAAGGATGAGTCATCATAGCTCAAGATAATCCCATGCTAGAGGCAACCACACAAGGGTCCATTCTATGGCCTTAGGGGAAAACTCCAAGAGAACTAGACTGGGGACTCCAGTGCTAGGCTCCTGGCTTTATATAGCCTCAGGCTATGTATGTACATGTTTGTACCTAATCTAAGATGCATCTATATAAGGTTAAATAGCCAGGCATCATGTTCTACATGAGGCATGGAGATTAAAGAGGCTGTGATGCACCAGGCATCAAAATGGAAGAGAAGCATATATAAAATGAAAGACATGCTGCAACAGCAGGCTGTGGCAAAATGAAAGCATATAAGGTTTAATAAAGACCATAAAAGGGCATATGAAGAAGGAGATTAAAGGGGCAGTGCATGGATCTAGAATGCACAGCACTTTATCTAAAAGGGGAAAGATCTATCTCAGATAGATCTGCATATGATCTAAGAGTTAAGGGTTAAGGGGTGCACAGCACTAGGCATGAGGCATGTACATGTAAAAGGAGATTAAAAGAAGGAAATTAAAAAAAAAAGGCTGTGCAAGAGTCTAGATGCACAGCATGGAAATTAAAAGGAAGGCTGTGCAAGAGTCTAGATGCACAGCTATATGACATAAAGGAATTTAAATCCTGTGATAAGGATAAGATGTTAGATAAGATGTGGATAAGATCAGATAACCTGATCTGATGCGATAAGATAAGATAAGGAGGTTGATAAGAAGATAAGATAAAATCAAAAAAAATAAGCATGAAGAAAGAAAAGTGTTCTTTACTCTTAGGTTCAGTAGTAACTGAGCCTTGTTAGGTTAGCATAGAATGCAATCATAACACTTCTCTTCCATTTTGATGCCTGGTGTATTACAGCCTCTTTAATCTCCATGCCTTATGTAGAACATGATGCTGGATTATTTATCCTTATATAGATGTATCTTAAATTAGGTACAAACATGTACATATATAGCCTAAGGCTATATAAAGCCAGGAGCCTAGCACTAGAGTCCCCAGTCTAGTTCTCTTGGAATTTTCCCCTAAGGCCATAGAGTGGATCCTTGTGTGGTTGCCTCTAGCATGGGATTATCTTGAGCTATGATGACTCATCCTTATTCCCTTGGGTTTGATACCTACCTACCCCTAGTCTTAGTTCTTGGTCTTGAGGACCTACTATCTCCCTACACTATCCCCTGGTATTGCTTCAGGATTGTTTCACTCACAGCCCTTATTTATTTCTGCTCCTTTATTTCTATTCTTCATAGCCTCAAAGGCTATATTTAATCTCTGCCTTGATGGCTCTCACAAAAGCAACCCCTGACCATTAGGGCATGGGGTATGACTATATACAAATCATATCTATAGATTAGATACCAACATGTACATACAAGTAGAAGAGTATATAAACCCCAAGGACTAGACAGATAACCTCCAGTCTAGTTCTCTTGGATTTTCCCTTGAGTTCCACTCCTGAGCATAGCTAGTGTTCACTCCTTCATTCTTCTCCTAGTATCCCTGGTGTCTGCCTAGAGTCTCATTATAGATCTTTAGGTGTTTCATACAAGAGAATTGTACCAACATTATTCCAAATAAGCCTAGTCTGAGACTGAAAGATTTGATCCACTACCAGAGGGGACTTGTAGCTGAGGGTAGTACTGATGAAAGGAGATATGCACATATCGACTTCAACATCTGCCAGAAACTATCAAACAAACTCTGGATGCTCTGAGTTGCAAAGAGTAATCATTTTCCCAAGGTTATTAACTCTGCTACCCTATCCAGACACATCAACATGATGTCTGACATAATCAAAAGTCTTTTTCAGGCTGCTACCAGTGGCAATCTAGAATACCTGGAGAGAAACTTCATTTTCTGTCACTTGCTCTATGATCTTGTTCAAGGAAAAATAGGAACAACTCTCCAGGATGTATTGTCAACTTCAGCTCACTTTGCTATTATGATATTCCAAATATGATTTGAGAGAAATCCCGACCAGACCAGGCTAGTGAGTCCTATCTTACAATACTATTGAAAGCAACATTCACTTTCTACAGTTATGGGCTGAAAGGATATAAAGTGATCTACAGCATGGTTGTACATCAACTCAAAGTCATGACTCTGAAGCCATTTTATCCTCTTAACACTGAGCAGGTTATTCAATTTGTTATAATCCCGAATATCGCTTGTCAGCTGGTTGTGAAAGATAGGCATTGTTACAATTTGTTCCATCCTTCTTCTTTTTCTTCATTTTCTCAGACTTGTCTTTCTTT
>QFEI01002145.1:12761-39610 GCA_003316145.1 Neoboletus magnificus | reverse complement strand
GATTATTGTTTATCGAAGGCAGCCGAGGTAGTTGATGGAACGTCCAGATAATGCGTGTTCTGGAACCGACCTCAGGGAATCCACGTCCTAAGTATTAGTTGCGGCATGAAAGCAAACGATCACTGTCGTTTGCGACAGCAAGTAAAACAGTGACGTCCACGCCACGCATAAAGAGGATGGCCACTTTGTAGTACCAAGCAGCAAAATTTAAAAAATGTCGGAAACGGAAGGCGGTAAGTTCGTTGGCTGGGAGGTCAGTCGGATAAGCCAAGATATGACCATACAGTTCATGCCACTCACGATTATAAAAGGGGTGTAGCTCCAACGAGCATTCATTGAGAAGGACAACATTGAGTCTCCGTTTGACGGCCTTTTGCTAAAACATTGCTGCACCCCTCCCTCGATACGAAGAATCCTTCGACCCTCTATGATATCTCGTCGTTTGAGTTAGAGGCGTTCACGACAGTACGTTCTGTCCGCCTTCTCCGAGACCGCGAATGCGTGTCGGTCTAAAATTGCCATTCAACCGACACGCCAAATTAGAACACCACAACGGTCGTGTGCGTTCATAAATCGACGGCTTTTTGAGAGTCTCAAAAGCGATACGCGATAGTACCCCAACGAGAGAGACCTCAGAGTCAATGCAACGTGGAAACAGGGTGTTTACCCCCAACTTCCTGTTAGTGCTCACGTGACCACGAGCCTCCCCTCGTTCCCGAGAAGTAGTCTGGTGACCAGCCCGTCTAAAAGAGGAAATTCGACGGAATGCTTCGCCTCAGCGTTTCCTCTTTTAGACGGGCTGGTCAAGAGACTACCCGAGAAGGGCCAGTGAATCATTGATCTCCTTTTTTGGGGCAAGGTCGCGCGACTTCGACGTGACGAAAGCAGCAGTTTTAGATTAGGGAGAAAGGTCATCCAAAAAACCAAAGCAAACATGCCGTACAAGTGGAAGGATTGAGCAGTCTCTTACCGGCGGTCCGCGGGGATCAGCTGTGCTGGGTTTCACACAGCCCTTGAGCACCGAGGGCCCCCCCAAAGCGTTCGCCTTCGATAAAAAGACATCAACGTAATATGAAGAAGAAACTTCTGGCTTCGAGAACGTGGCACGTGTGAGAGATTAGGAGCCTCGCAGTTCTCCAAGATATCCTTTCCGTGGAAAAGATCGTGTGCTGATATGGAGGACAGTCTCCGCCTCTGGTTCGCACGGAGTTACTCCATCATCAACCGGGAAACGAGCCATTGATGGTGCTTCCGAAGTGTTCCACGGGCCCATCTTCGCGAGCAGTTGAGGAGAAAGGGGAGGGGGAGAGGGGGAATGAAAGAAGGTATTGTGCCATGGAAATATACCCTCATTCTGCAGCGGTCTGAAGGGAAGCTTCACCGAGAAAATCGGGTTCAGTCGATAAGATCACAGTCTCGCGTAAGTTGGATCTTCTCGGTCTCCACAGAATCCTGTTCGACCGATGATAGCAACACAATGCGGAGGACAGAGACGCCGAACCGTCGGTACAGTGCTTTCTTCCCGAAGTGCCCCAAGCTTGACGAGATAAGGATCTCCGAGGGATGCCAGCGCAAGAAGATACCGTACATTGGGAACACAGAGTCCGTGTCCAGCGGGAATGCAGAGGGTCGATTGGCGCCAAAGTTTTCGAGAGGACCACAACCGTCACTCGCGGCGATGAAAGAACTGTCTTCAATCTGGGAGTGCAATACGAGCCGGAGGGGGGAGTCCCCACCGCCGAAGCGTACAAGAATGTCCGCTGCATTCCCGACCAGGAAGTAGATCGATCATGGGAGATTTTTTCAAAGCTCAATGGGTTCAGTGTTGACAACTCAAAAGGGGAATGAACGTCACGGACAGAAACACCACGATCCCCGACTTTATTGTGCCGACGGGAATTAAGGTTACCTGCAAACGAACCTGCACCGTGTGAGTGAGAAATTATTGCATAATAACTGTACACTCGTAGCCCGTTGCATTGTCAATTGACCAGTTTCCAACAAGGCCTTTCCTGCGTTGCATAGCATTGCGACTGAATTTTGTCAGGTTTGTTGACAAAATTCATTGTGTCACACCCTGTCTCCTTGATGAGTTCCAGTTACCCCCCATGAATGGTCCACATGACCCTTGTGATTATATGATCCCACATATTTTCCATTCCAAAATGCACCATGTTTCAATACCCCAGAGAATTTCTGTCCTTGGTTGAAGAAAACATTGAAGACTCATTCCATTTCATGTAATCAATCTTATGTTGAATTCATCAGTTCCATCTCATTTGATGGCAGAAATATCACTGCTTTCCCTTGCCCCTGTATGTCTGATGTTTGTCAAGCCCCCTGCATACTGATGGCAATTATACCCACTGTGTAATAGACATTAGGACCTCCCTCCATAGTTTTTTATGCTGTCACTATTTGCAAGACCAACCTGAGCTACTTATCAGCTGATATTCTTGCCAAGACAGTATTGCCTTTATCTACTCTCCATGGGCACATGGAAAAAAAAGAGTCACTAGCATCATATCTCACTTTGTTTACTCTTGCATGTCACTCACATCTCTTACATTAGACAACCTGTTGTGTGAATGTGAACCTGCTACTCAGCCAGTTCCCTGTGTTCAGGACTGTCTTTCTCTCATAGCATTGCTGCAAGACATGTACAGGTGCGAGAATCTTAAGTCCCGTTTGTGTGTGTGAGCGTGTGAGGTGGAGGTAGGGACTCTGGCGCCTCAGCGCGCTGCTACAATGCAGTGCGCGCTCGTGCGAGAGTGATGTGGACCACGAGAATTAGCTTTGAGAGCAATGCGACCATGGCTGTTGAGCAGTTTGGCAGCCTCCAAAGCCTCCATGTATTCACTCAAAGACAATGATGTGAGGGCAGGATGGAATCCCTACTACCACTGTATGCACGGACGCTCGCACCATTACGGACAAGACAGCGTATCGTTGGGAATTTCCAAAGTCTGCCTCTGTGAATCCAACATTCTGAATATATCAAAGGAAAGGGCGCACCGAACGACAGTATGAATCGTACAATGGAGACATACCATCGCCCCACAGCAAACTAAAGGGGCGTTTCTCCACAAAAATCGCCTCCGGAGTGGTGACAACGACACCCAACTAGAGGTTTGGCGGCAATAAAAGCATTGTCTTTGACGAAAGCCACCAGTGCGATGCGAAGGACAGAATCCACGGCTCCGTTGCGGACAAGGACATCAGCTCCACCCCCGACCAGGCAGTGGAGGATGGGTGCCCATTTCCGGATGTTCCACAAGCTGAACGTCACCACCGAGTTGGGAGGGAAAGGAGTGCCCCGGGAACGAAGATATAATACATTTCGCTCGCAGATGCTCAAGCCAGTTTGTGATGATATCTTCCAGTGGAGATTGGGGCCAGGAGGGAATCATAGCAGTCGGAGAGTAAGGAAGGAAATATATGTTGGGGCACAGTGCACCCTCTCCACCAGGAGAGCAACCATGGCATCATGGCGATAGTCGAGGGCAACCTTGAGATGAAAAGCCCTGCGAGATATATAGATAGCCTCCACGCTAATGCACGAGACTGGAATCTTGCATTCCATCCGTTCTGCGACACAAGACGAAGCCGATCTCCGGCTCGAACCTGTCTCGAGGTCCGGCCATCAGTAAGCGTCGAGTTCTCAGGTGACGTTCGATTCGATACCCACCAACAAGCTGACCACCATTTTATCCATGGAGACGGATGGAAGACCCGAGAGGCCATCCTTATTGACTTGTGTGGGCCGACCGGTCACGAAGAGCCGCGCATGTCCTCTGTGATGACCATGAGTTCCCGACACCAAAAGCATGCAGTGTGAGTTATAAATGTTTCCAGCTGCTTCGCGCTATCGTGCGTAGCGCCACTTCTATCGTTTCGACCCGACCGGGTTCGCAAATACGGTTCCAGGATTGCTACCGCTGCCAGAAGGGCGCGTAACGCTTCAGCAGCAACTGTGGACGCTCGCTGCGAAAATCGTAGTAAAAAGGAAGATTTCTCCCCACATAGTGACTTTTCCGGGAGAACGACGGACGATCTGCAGAAGGCCCCAGTCAATCTCGACAGAGTGAACAGAACGAGAACATAGCTCTCTGCCCTCAATGTCGACACACATTCTGAGAGCAGAAATTCTCCCCCTTCCCTTTTCCACTGTAATTGAGAACATTGGACACCAGATACGTCTTTGCAATCGGCATGCTCATTGGCAGCAGCGGTGGGCAAGGCAGAAGTGCGTACATTAGCACTTTAGCTTTCCTGGTCACAATGTCAATACCTTCACGATCAACGAGAGGCATAAACGCTGTATGGATGTCGGAAATGCAGACAATCCCTGGATCTCACTGTGTACATGACACCTCAACATTCAATTTTGAAATCTGATGGGCCGACCAGTTCAAGAACTACTCGATCGTTCAATCGCGACACGACACGGCCACGAGATACCGATCTCACCAGAGAAAGAGGTATTTTTGAGTACAAGATTGATCAATGGATTTAGGTCAATGAGGGGCGATAACAATAGCCGACAAATGTCATTGTTAGGTCCATATGGGTACAGCTATCGTTCAAATCTATGAGTATTGGGCAGCAGCTGCTTGGCACTGGATGGGTCTGTCAGCACATACGAAACAAAGGACAAAGAGTGGCACACACGGCTTTAAGCTGCTCAAGATAGTACGAACAACTCTGCAAGTCCGCCTTGTCCAAGCAACGTGTAAAGTCCTTCGCCTGAACATCGCAAGCAGGGGTGGATTGGAAAGACTGTTGTTGAACCGGAGCTGCTGGCTCAGTAGTCGTAGCTGAGCTGGATCCACCAAAGAGCATGTGGGAAATTCCATGACCAATAGTCGAGCCGACCGCAACGGAACCTGCTGTAGCAGCCATTTGCGCAAGCATACCAGGTTGACCAGACTGGGCAGTCGCTGCAGGTGGTGCAGGAGCATGAGCAGGGTTTCCGTGGACAGCTTGTGGTGGCATAGCAGCAGTGTGAGCACCCCGGGATTGCTGCGCGGGAGCAGGGGCTGGCCTTGGTGCAGGACGAGAGGAGCGCGAAGAACGCTAGAAAGACGAGCGAGTAAGATGTAAGGTTTTCACAAAAGGTCGGAATGGACTTGCAGGCATGATAGATGGTGGTGGTAGGAAACAAACGTGCGCAGGCGTGAATGTGCTGGAATTTTTGTGCTTACCGCTCGATCCCTTTTATATCCACTCACCCGCCGGGGCATGCGCAAGATGCCCGGCGAAGTCCGTGGGAATCATACGGAAGTGTCCGGCGATTTTCTTCTTTTGGAAATGCCTCATTGGGAAATGTCTCTCTGAACCAACGTCCAAGAAGTCTTGGGACTCTCCCGGCGATGGCAGCAATTGGGCTCAGAACGCGCGCACCATGGATACACCATACAAATGTCTTGCCTACTCTCAGTTCCCGGTCATACGCAGCCATGGCCATCAAGAACAAGCAAAAACCATCTGGCTCCCAAACGCCCCCGACGTCCCGGAACACTTCGCCCTCACCCAAGGCAGAACGACAACCAGTTGAAAAGGAAAAGAAGTCCAAGTCTCGGCCTTCATCGCTCGAAAGCGCCGCGGAGCAGAACCTTCGAGCAATGGAGAGCATGAAGCGGTTTAGTAAAATGTACGCTACGGCCGACGTATGGGGGACAGAAATGACGAACTTGGGTACGACTGCTGCTCTGGATTCCATGTGGTGACACAACTCATAAGCATATCAGATGCGGAGATACCTTATGACTTGCGTCTGATGTTCCGCTCGCTCACTACAAATCCCATGTTTGCGCCAAGTAAATTCTCGTGTGTATCATGATTGTATTCGTTGAGCGTGTGCCAACATCGTGGACTACGTGACACAGCGATCTCTGGTATGCGATCAAGCACAACACGAATAACTGGATGAAGAACTCGTACAGGTGCGCTTCTGCTTGTCTGTGCAAAAAGACAGCCCATGACACGCTATTGCAATTTTCGTAGCATGTTCGTCATGGCGAAAGCGAACGCCTTTCCGGGGAAGAATTTACAACTACGGGTCAAGACGTTGGGCCGTATACTAAGCGTACGGAATAATTCTCCGGATGCATTGTTGGCTCCGTTACGACAAATAGCTCTTGATACCTATCGCAAAGTAAATACTTCCATCGCAAGGTACGCACCTGGTCGATATTTAATCACCTGTGTTGGTCACGACTTCTAACCGCTCTAGGGGCCGCGAGGACACGGTGAAAGCGTTTACGTCGGGCCCGTTTCAGGAAAAGACCATCAAAGCTATCCGTCGGCGCGAAAAAGTTCAAACTTGGTCTTGGAGCATCAACAGTGATATCTCGGATGCAGCTCTGTTCCCCAAGTCAAAGAGTAGGTTACTCCTTGTACTTCGGCAACCATTCTGACGTTCCTTAGAGTGGAGAGCACCCACACCCGTGGACATCGTTTCCATCCGAGCGGGTGAGGTTTATACTGAAAACGCAGAACCCGTCAATGGGCATCGTCTGCTCATCCAAGCCCTCGTCAAGTTTGATACTACCCAGGTGAGCGGCTTTCCCCCAGTCCTTGACACATCAATAACTCGGCCTCGTTATCACACGGCACAGAACATTGAGATTACTGACAAACGTGGGCAAGTCACGAATTCAGATCTTGCCGGTCCCCGTCAAGTGGTGCAATATCTCCTATTAGAAAAAGTTGGGTGGTATGACACACCTTGGAAGATCAAAGATCAGTATTACAAGTCGTAGAGACATGTGAAAGATCCTACATATCCCTCGCCTTTACCTGCTGCTACACATTTCACTAATTGGCTGTGGTATGGAGCTGCATGGATACATAGTACCACTCCCAGCTTGGCAAGCGCCGGAATAATCTCAACTGTATATTCCATCCTTGCAGATCATTTCTTGCGACCCGGTGCCAGTACTTGTGTGATGCGTGTTCTGAGCGCTCTGAACTAAGACGGACAAGGATTGAGTGTCAATTGCTATCTTGGGGTCATGGCTGGATACATGAGGCACAGATCCACCATGTCTTCTATGGCCATGATCAAGGTAACCCCGCATCCCAAAGGTATGTGTCAACCGCCACCCATCCCATGACAGCATGTACAACCCTCTGTCTCTACGGCAAAGCGAACAAGGAGCGACTGCTACCGCAGACGCGAAATGTCAGATTTGGATTTCTTCCAGCAAACGAGGATTACGTTCGGAGTATTGGGGGAGTGGATATATGTAAGGGCAGTATTTCCGATCGTCTTTCCTGTGTTGGTCAGAACCTCCCTCGCATCCAGAGGCAAGCAAAAATCACGGAGGTCCAGGCAACATTCGAGGAGGGACGAGAGGCCTCTGAAGGTGATGTACTTTTCCAATCGCTGATGATATCCTTGTACGCGTTGCCTGCGGTTGAAATGCAGGACTCGGAGCAAGGGCCAATTGCGCGTCAGGGATATCAAGTCGTCATCGTCGATAGAAAACCAGCGGCCGAGATCAATGACTAATTCACGAAGGTGGTATAAGGAGGTGAGGGGACGAAGGGTGTCATATGTGAGATGGGAACACATGGGTTCGTCGGATTCCCCAAGAGCCGAATGGAACCACTCGACATCAACACGATCGGGCATGACGGGTGTAAGACTAAGCGATTGAAGGGAACGCGTACGCTCGCCAGACGCCAACGCAATAAAGAAGGCGAATCCCGCATCGGTGGTAGGTGGAGAGTGGTGTCGGAGCACAAAGGAGCGGAATATCTGGTCCTGGGTTCGTAGTAGGGTCGTGACGAAATCGAGATCCCATACTTCCAACGACAACGCCTCGACATTGCGAAACGGAATGATGTCGGGTGGAATGCAAACTTGACGCAAATTGGACTTGTTGGGATGGAGTACTAGTGTTAATGCTTTGAATTTCGAGGACGTGACCGTGTGGATTAGGGCGACGTCATCAATTGGAACAGAGGCATTGAGACATTCAAGATGCCCGTGGTGAGGGATGGCCTGAGAGAGAGTCTCGATCGTCGCATTAGATACTTTCTCGCGTCCAGTAACGTTGATGACGATGGACTTCAAATTTGGACAAAGAAAAGGGCAGTTGGCAAGAAACGATTGCAAAAACGCGTCATCCACGTCGGTTAGGGTGACGTTCAGGGAAATGAGCGATGGGCTTAGCAGTCGCTGGATGAATTTGATGGAAAGAAATGGCCGAGTCTTGGCTGAGATACTTGAGCGCCACTTGAGTACCCTCAAGTTTGGCACGAGCGGAGAAGGGTGTAAGCTGATGGACCGTAAAAATAACAGGGAAAACCGGCTGAGCGGGCTAATGCTGAGCTCTCTGACGCGGTGCGAGTAGCGATGGATGATAAGCCATTCAGCCGGGGACGGTGACGTCTGTCAAACGGCAGTGAGCGAAGATACCAAACCCGGACACCAAACAATAGCTGCCTTTGCCCGTTCTTCATTCAACACCGTCGCGAAACACCAAACGAGAGGTTCGAGTGAGTCCAACTTGCTCCAGAGACGGTCGAGGGAGGGTTCAGAGAATGCACGACATGTCTGAGCCAGAGAGGCGAGCACCCGGCGTGACTGTCTGAATTGTTTAGGACTCGCTTCTGGTGCAGCGACACAGTCCAATATGCACTGAAACACGTCTTTCTGAAACAACGCGCTCCGTGTTATGGTCCGCAAGGAATCGACAGTAGTCTGGTCGTCGGAAAGAGTCATGTTAGACTGAGCACTTGCGCGGAGTCGGGCACTCGACTTTTATACGATTGTCATGTCACGCAAATCAGCCCCCAAGTCTACACATCCGACGTCTGATAGGAACCCCAGGAAGACCCTCAAGACCCTCAAGCTCACGCCCCGCGATGGCAGCGATGATATAGAACCCCCGTCGAAAAAGCGCCGTGTCGGTTTCACAGTACGTCCTCGAAAACACTCGGTTTGCGCGTCTGGTGCACTCATCGTCCTTGTTCATCCGCCACAGCTTTCGAACCCACCTGTATTCGATTTAATTGAGGATGATACTATTATGCCGTCGTGTTCCCAAGGTTCAATTGGTTCGCGGACGACAAAGCTTGTCCTTCCAAGTCAACAGCCCTCCATCGATGTCAAAGGAAAGGGCAAAGACACGGGGACGATGATGGATCCTGAGGGCGATACATTATGGGTTGACAAGTACGAGCCTACGTCCGAGGTAAGACGCATTTGTCCGGGCCGCCGGGGATAAACGTCTGCGGGTTCCTTTGCATGGGTCATGCTGAGCTCAATCGACCAAAGGCAGAGCTGGCGGTTCACAAACGGAAGGTGGAGGATGTACGTCGTTGGCTCATTGAAGCGTTTGAGGGTGGTCCGTCAATGAAGTTGCGAAAATATCGGGTACGTGTCTGTTGTTATGAGTCACTGAAGCTGATCATATCTATGTTCACCTCGTGCTCGTAATGCTTTATAGCGCATCCTCGCCCTTACAGGTCCAGCTGGAACTGCGAAAACGTCTACGTTGCGCGTCTTATCCAAGGAACTCGCCTTCGAAATTCTTGAGTGGCGAAATAGCATGAGTGAACGCGGACTGCCTGCCGTCACAAACGGAGAACCTCATTCGGATGGTAAGTGCGACCTTTGTAGAGTTCCTTTTTGGAACCATACCACCGGGGTCATCAACTGATACACGCTTTTTGCAGAGGAATTGAATTTTGACACGGAGACACTGTTTGATAAATTCCAGGCTTTTCTGACGCGTGCAATGACTTGCACCAGTGTATTCGGGCATGGCAACATTAATCAAAGACCCCGCTCTGGGTCGCTTGTGCCGTCATCCTCACAGGCCCCATCATCCACTCAACGTTCCGGCAAACGCCAGCTCATTCTCTTGGAAGATCTCCCTAACCTCCTTCACCAACCCACTCAAGCGCGTTTCCAAGCTGCCCTACGATCCCTATGCATTCCCTCCTCCAATCTTTCCGAACCTCCGGGACCACCGATCGTCATTATCTTGTCGGACTCGGGCCTCCGTGCTGAGCAGCCCAATGACGAAACATGGGATGGTAGCAACGTGCGGAGGTGGGATAGAAAGGAAGTTTTAGATATCCGCAACGTTCTAGGACCTGAGTTGCTGACGAGTCCCTATGTGACGCGCGTAGGGTATGTGGATCGCCCCGCTGCGACTCGCATTCGAGCAGCCTTTTGACTAGATATCGTTTTCCAGGTTTAATCCAATCGCCCCCACGTTGATGACAAAGGTACTTCAGGCACTCCTTGCTTTGCATTTCGGATCCTCGGAGGCACAGGAGAAGGTTGGTAAACAGCCTGCTCGTGAAGTCGTCGATATCATTGTACAGTCTTCCAACGGTGATATCCGAAGTGCGATCATGGCCCTTCAATTTGCGTGCGTAGTAGACCTCCCAGTCTCATCAACGAAGTCGAAAGGAAAAATGACTCGCAAGAACGCCGGTGGGACGAAAAGGAATGTCCGTGCAGTTTTGGAGGCTGTCACGAGACGCGAGCAGAGTCTAGTGTTGTTTCATTTGATGGGCAAGATCTTATACAACAAACGTTAGCATGGCGTTTCGGATTCATGCAGTCATCTGATAGCATACCTCTTATCCAGGCAAATTTGACCCTCCCGCATCACATCTGTCAGCCAAGGATGCTGCGAAAGAGCGTGAATTGGACATACAACTGACCGACCCGCCGCCTCTGCCGGTGTGGCTTTCCCACCACGACCGGAAAGCGAGTCGAGTGTGCATAGAGGCAAGTTTTGTCGAGGGCATTGGGTTGACTCGCGACTTATGACTTTCCTTGACTGCCTAGACGCTTGCAGCAGAATCACCCATTGACTCATCTTTGTTTGCATTGTATACCCATCAAAACTATACGCAGTTTTGCACGGACGTTGACCAGTGCGATGGTGTTTGCGAAGGGCTGAGTTGGGTTGACAGCATGAACGGAGTGAGCCCTCTCCTTTTATTCCTTACCCATGCCGACTAGGTATTCGCCTTTGCAGCTTCAGTCTGCAAACTCTCCGTATACATTCCCTACCCTGACGCTTTCTACACTTCATTCGCTTCCGACGCCTGTACCGCGAAACAAACAAAAAGTGTGCAAGCCCATTTGGTTCGATGTTCATACGAAGGAGCTGGAAGCGTCTGACGCGGTCGGGGATGTCCTTGGGTGGCTCGGGAAAGGCGCAGTCGTCGGTGGGGATGCAGACGAAGAGGCGTCGTCGTCGATCTCGGTAGGTAAGTGGACTCACACTGATGTTGCGACGGAGCTTGGTGGCTGGTTACGTGCTCTTGAGCGATGTAGCGGTGGTGCTGGGTCGATGGGGAGCAAGCGAGAGGGAGGGTCTCACTCACAGCTGCCGCCGACGCATGGCCTTTTCTCGCACTTGGCGTGGAGTCTTGGAGTTGCTGGGAGCGATGCGCTGGGGGAGAACGAGGAGGGGGAGGTTGAGGGGGATGGAGATGGAGATGGAGATGAGGATGTGAGAGTGCCTGGTGGGATGCGGGGTGGAGAAGAGGGGAAGGGGTGGTTGGAGGACGATGACATCGAAGATGTGGATTGAAGGGTGTTGTGGGGTTGTTGGCACTTGCTGTGTTCTACTGAATTGTTGGCGAAACCAATAGCTTATGTTCAGGGCGCACGCAACCCTTTTGAGGTTAGCCTTTTTCGTACCGCGACATGTCCCGATCGAAACGCATCTACCAAACATCAGGGTAAATCCATTGATTCAGCCATTGCTCCCCGGCCCTATCCATCTTTGTCTCTGTTCCCTCGATACCGCACAATCGCCACCTTGTTCTCTTCTCTGCATGCCGCGCTGTGGATGCCCTGGGGACAGTCGATTGTTTGGGATCCGGATGCGTGTCAAGGCAGGCAAAAGGCGAGGATTGGGCACTCACGATACACGCAGCCTTCCACACATGGACAACACTCGACCACGTTGTGGGCTAGGCACAGAATCCCAAACACTATACTATCATGTGGAAGACAGCTTCAGACACATGAGCAATTGAACCTGCCATGATCGGAACCTTGTACCGAGGCAGCACTCTTGCCTGATGCGTCGTAAAATATAAACCTACATCGAGTGACTGAACGAAATCAACACCACGTGTTCGATCCCGCATTATCTCTCTGGCCGTTTTCGCCTTGAAACGGCGATCTTCCGCTCCTCTGCAGTCTTGCATTCCGTCCTCAACCCCGCCGCCAGCACGAAATCCACGCGCGACACGCACGGTGAATCGCTTCAGTGGGTCGTAGGCGCGAGGACCAAGATCAGCCTTGGGAGATCAAGCCAGAATTTGTTGCCCTGGCAATCTCAGGGAGGCGTATCGATGTCGATCACATCTAAGACACATTCGTCCCGGCATCGATTTGTTATACATGTGTAGGACAGCTCACATCTGATCCTGGTGGATCGTGGTTGTGAGCCCGAGATGTGTCTTTGTGCTAATCAACTTACCACACACGACCCTGTCCATGTCCATATCTAGAAGTAAGCTCGGTCATGAACATGCGACATCGTTCTCCATAGATTTACGTCTAAAACATACAGGGCCCTGATACGCCACATTGGCTTTGCGTCTACATGGCCGATCTGCTGTTCTCAATAGGCCCCCCTAGACGCTTGCACCGAACGACAAAGCCTAGCTTTGACGATAACATGGCGCTATGTATTTCGCGATTGCAGTGGCCTTCCTCGCATTACGCAGCGTGCATTGGATCGTCTCGGAAAGTGGCTCGTCAAGGTGGGACCTGCCTTCTCTCGCGTAAAAAAGTATAGCGATTGAGGATTTAATCCTTGTACCATTCGCAACCTCGAATTCCTTGGGTAAGCTCAGAAAATGGAATGTTGCTTCTCTGGACCTGGTATCATCAGCTTGGGTGTGGCCTTTGGACTTTGGGTCTGTTGGGATGTAGTCCCTGGCGGAAGGCGATCGGATCTTTGTATACATGCGTCGCAACAAGAAGCCTGCGGAAGCATTCCGAAAAAGCGCAGGTATGTCAAATTACTAACGTATTCGTTGACTGCATGCGTGAATCGCTCACCGCGGTGTTCGATCAATTTCTTCGTCTGAGCAGGTGTCATCGCAGGCGGAAGTGAAAATCCAGTGCTGAAGAAGGCCATCGTCAGTCTCATTCGCACGCCCCCGAGCATTAAGGTCAATCTCACCTGGATTACACCTAGGGTTTCGGTACGTGTGCGTAGCTCATTGGGTGGTATGTACGCGAATTTGACAAACTCAGGATCAGCGCTCTGGGTTGGAGTCCTGGTGGCATAGACATGAAAATCGGCGTCACGCACTTGAGTCAGGCAGCTTTCGCGCGATCGAGTGGTCCCGAGTGTCGACGGCAAGCAGCCGATGTATATTCGACCTTTTAAACAGGTCTCGTGGGGAGGAATGCCATCATACTGGAGAGGCGGCCACCGGGTACCACTATCGCAAGGATACAAATACAGGCCTGGACCCGTCACGTGTTAGGTCTCCGCGCTGTGACCACGAAGCGAATGGCAAGCAGTTTGAGTAGCCTGTTGAACCAGAACCGTCTATGAGAATGGCAACTCGACACTTACGGTTTGAGTGCTTTGCAGGAAAAGGGCCATCCTACCCAATTAGGTGGATGCACGGCCCCGCGGCGGCAGCGCAACAGCTTTCTACCAATAGCTTTGGCTGTTATCCCACGGTGCCAACGTTGTTCGGATCCACCACCTCCAAGCTATTAGTCGTGCTTCACTCATCTTTCAGCTTCCTCAACCACTTCCACAATGAAAGTCGCTATCAAGCGTCAAATCGCGCGCCTCCGATCTCGCATCGTCGGTAGAGGCCCGCCTCCAGCCCTTGCCCAGCGCTCCGACGTAGCCAACACGCAACCCAGCGCAATCCACAGCGACTCAATCATTCTCCCAACTCAAGCTAAAGATAAAAATACTGCCGCACTCGAGGCACAACACATAGGTTCAAATACGCTCGAGGAACAGGTCACAGACCCCGTCTCTCTCGAGCCGTGCTTCGACGACTCGGGTGCTACCAACATGGAGACGAAAGCCTCAGATGTTGCCCACTTTATGCAGCATGTTGACGCGGACCTCATGGAGAAATTTGGACGGTTTAGAATTCTCATTATCGGGAGAGCGAATGCCGGAAAGACAACCATCCTTCAGAAAATCTGCAACTCGACGGAGGATCCGGAGATTTACGATGCCGAAGGGGAAAAGGTAGGTCAAACAAGCTGGAATGTGCTGGGTTCTAATACTGACGATGTGTGATCAGGTCGATTCTGTGATCGAGGGGTCCAGGGAGGTGAGCGTCTTTGTCATTGCAAATGTCATTAAGTGGCTTTGCAAGCTGGCATCTACCCCATCACAGCGTGGACTTCATGACATCAATTATGAGATGGTTTTCAAAAGCAATGAGAGATTTGCTTTTCATGACTCTCCTGGATTCGAGGCTGGCCATGAGGATGAGTTTGAAAAGATGAAGAAGTTCATCACAGAGCATGCCAGTACTACTTTTCTCAAGAAGCAGATTCATGTCATATGGTGAGTGGGTATACTGTGTTGGTTTACAACTACTACATGGATCTGAACAGGTACTGTGTCCCAATGGATCAATTTCATCGTGCTGTTAGTGTTGCAGAAGAAAGGTTTTTTGGTGAATGTGACACTAGGAATGGTGATAAATTCTTGTTTATGATAAATTCTGAGCTCATTGGTTTGGATGCTAGTGCCAGTGGTAGTGCTATTCACCAAATGTGATGCTCTCAGAGCACAGGCATTCCAACCTGAAGATCTAGGACTGCCTCTAGAAAGTCAACTCATGAGGCAGAGGAAGTCTGCTGAAGAGACTTTTGCCAAGAGGAATATATGGGGGGATTTGTGCAAGATGAAATTTCCTCCACAGGTATTTGTAAAACTGGAAGGTGTGTACATATATGCTCATCTCTATGATATGTATGCTATTGATCCTATTACTAGACATGGATACATCTGATACAGGATGTAACACATTGCTAGAACAGACTGCAGTTGCATTGAATGATACAACATTGCAAATGTTGTTGGTTACAGCACAAGAAAATAATATTGTGCTATGCATTGAGTATGCTATCAGATGGTGAGTAAGATGATTTTAGGATGTGAAAGATAAGACATACTACTGCCATAAAGTGCCTTGATACCTTATGCTGAGTTAGACACTCTTCATCAGAGTGTGCTGGATCTGGGAGGGGCATTGGCAAGTTGGTTTCCACATACACAGGTAAGATTTTGAATCAAGAAGATTGAAATAAAAATTGATTATATGGTTGAATGATATTTATGAATCATTAGGTAATTATTATGACATGAAATTGACAAATAGCCAGCTAATTGGTTGTTTCCCTTTGTCCTTGAAGAGAGTATGTAATATGTTGGGCATAGAAGTCATGATAAACTCACATGCTTTATCATTTTAAGATTGTAAGTGGTGTCTCAAAACAAAAACATTCATCATAAATTGTAACCCATTCTACTCCTCATGTGTTTAATAGCAGGTGAGCAATCTGATTGAGGTTTCAATAGATGTGTTGTTAATGAATTTATGTGTATTGTCATTGCCAATTTAAAGGGAGTAAGTTATACCATAACATATGCAGGTCAATATCTTGGTGATGGGTTAATTTGATGGCATTGCTGTTTTTGATTATCAGGCAGTAAGTAATCTGCCATGTATGAGAGGGATTCTAACTGATGGATTGATGTTTGTGTACTATGATATGGTAGGGAGTAAGTATGCTGATTATATCTGAATGACATAAGGCTAAAGACCTACACATTCCTGAAACTGTCATGGGTTATGAAGAGAGTAAGTGACTTGTGGATTTGAAAAAAATGTAATTATATTGACAGGATTTGATTTGCTATTTCAACAATAGATTGTGAGTGATAAATTGTGTATTTTAAGGCTAGGTGCTAATCACAAGCTTTGGTGTTGTGATTTGAATTGGCAGTTGGTGAGTAATGTGAGTCAATATTGATTAAGAGCATAGTTAATAAAGTTATTTTCTGCCACTCTACCACCAAAAGACTGTAAGTGATTTGATGCAGATTTTAAATGAGAATACTACTGATTAACATGCCCCTGCTGTTCCTCCATTGATAGCGAGTAAGTGGACAGATATGGATTTGAAATAAGAATGCTGCTGATCAGTATCCTCCTGCTCTTTCATTAATAGCTTGTAAGTAGACTGGTGTCAGCTGAAATGAAAATGCTGCTGATTAGCATGCTTTCTTCTGGATTCCCATAGACTGTAAATGGACTAAATGGACTTGAAATGAGAATACAGCTAATCACTATGCTTTCTCCTGCTTTTCCATTGACAGGCAGTAAGTGCTTTAGTATAATATTGGAACAAGACTGCTGATTAGCATGCTTCCTACTCTGCCACTAATAGCATGTAAGTAACTTGATATAGATTTGAAATGAGAAGATAGCTGATCAGCATGCCTCCTTCCACTCTTCCATTTACAGGGAGTAAGTGGCCTAATATAAAATTAGAATGAGATTGCTAATTGGGATGTCTTTTACTCTACCACTAATAGTCTGTAAGTGGTTTGATGTAAATTTAAAATAAAAATGCCACTAATCAGCATTTCTCCACCTGTTGTTTCATTAATAGGAAGTAAGTGTTCTGATATGGAATTGAAATAAGAATGCAACTGATTAGGATATTTCTTGTTTCCCCAATTCATAGCCTGTAAATGGCCTATTATGGATTTGAATTGGAAGTTCTGCTGATCAGTATTCTTTTTGCTATTGTTTCATTGATAGGAAGTAAGTATTCTGATGTGGAATCAAAGTAAGAGTGTAGCTAATCAGCATATCTCTTTCTTTCCCCATTTATAGTTTGTAAGTGGCCTGGTATGGATTTGAATAAAAAATGCTGCTGAGTAGCATCTCTTCTCCTGCTCTCCCATTAATAGCATGTAAGTGGTCTGACTTGGATTTAAACTAAAACCATAGCTAATTGGCATATTTTCTGCTTTTCCATTGATAGTATGTAAGTGGTTCAATGTGGATTTGGAATAAGACCATTGATTAAAATGCTCTCTACCATTGGTAGCTTGTAAGTGGTCTGGTGTGATTTGAAATAAGAATCCTGCTGATCAGCATATATCCTGTTGCTTCTTCATTGACACATAGCTTGTTAGTGGTTTGATATAAAATTCAAGTAAAATGCTGCTAATTGCTATGTCTCCCTCTGGCATCTGCATTTCTACTGAAAGTTTGTAAGTGGTTCAATGTGGATTTGAAATAAGGGTGCTGCTGATCAGGATGTCCTCTTTTTGCACTTTCATTGATAGGGAGTGAGCATCTATGTTAGATTGAAATGAAAATACTGCTGATTAGTGGCTTTCTCCTACCCTCTATTGATAGCGAGTAAGTGAACTAATATGGATTTGAGCTGAGCATGCTGCTGATCAACACTCCTATCTTTGCTCCTTCATTGATAGCATGTGAGTGAACTAATACTAATATAAAGTTTGAAAATGTAGCTGACTAGTATCCCATCCACTCCATCATCAATAGCAAGTAAATGGGTTCAATATAGATTTGTGATAGGAATGCTACTGATCAACATCACTTCTTCTACTCCCTGAATAACAGGATGTAAGTAGTCTAATGTGGATTTGAAACAAGAATGTCACTAAATAGCATATCTCCTGCTTTTTCATTAATAGTCTGTAAGTGATTTGCTGTGGATTTGAAATGAGAATGTGATTAATCTGCATATCTTCTCATGCTTTCCTACTGATAGGGAGTAAGTAGTTCGATACAGATTCAAAATAAGAGTGGAATTGATTAACATGCCTGCTGTTTTTTGATTGATAGAGAGTAGGTGGTCTGGTTTGAATTGAATATAAAATGCTGCTGATCTGCTTGTCTTTTCCTGCTTTTCTGTTAATAGGGAGTAAGTGGTTGGGAATGGATCTGAAATTAAAATGCTATTGATTAGCATGTCTTTTACTCTCCCATTCATAGATGGCAAGTACTCTGATGTCAATTTAAAATTAAAATAATGCTAATTAGCATGCATCTAATTGCTCTGCCTTTGCACCAATAGTATGTGAGTAATCTTATATGGATTTGGAATGGAACCACTTCTAATCATATCTGCTTCTGCTTTTTCATTGATAGCAAGTAAGTATTTGAATATAGATTTAAAATGAAGATATAACTAATTAATGTGTTTTTCACCCACCATTGACATGTAGTTTGTAAGTGGTCTAGTGTGGATTTGTAGTGAAAGTGCTAATTAATATGCTTCATTTTGCTTTCCTATTGATAGGTGGTGAGTAGTCTAATGCATATTTCAAATAAAAAGGGCATTTATCAATGTTTCTCCTATTCTTTTATCAATAGCATGTAGGCAGCCTCATATATTTATAATGATAATGCTACTAACAATATCCATTTCCCCACTCTGTTGCTAATAGGATGTAAGTGGTCTCATGTGGAATTGAAATAACACTCTACTAATTAGCATACCTTCCTCTATCTTTCCATTAATAGGGAGTAAGTAGTTCAATATGGATTTGAAATGAGAATGCTGCTAACAGCATATTTTCTACTCTCTCAATGATGCATAGCAAGTAAGTAGTTTGATGTGAATTCAAAATGATAATCCAGCTAATTAGCATACCTTCCTCTGCTCCTTTATTAATAGGAAGTAAGTGGTCTGATATGAATTTTAAATATGAACTTAGCTGATCAACATGCTTCCTGCTCTTTTACTGATAGCGAGTAAGTGATATGATGTGGATTTGAAATAAAAATCCAACTGATTCACATTTCTTTTCATGTTCTTTCATGGATAGTTTGTCAGTTGTCTGATATGAATTGAAATGAGAATGCTACTGATTTGCATGTTCTTCCCTACTCTTCAATCCATAGCTTGTAAGTGATCTGATATGGATGTGAATGAAAATATTGCTGATGAGCATATATCCTCCTGTTCTTCCATTAATAGGGGGTATGTGGTCTAATGTAATTTGAAAGAAAAACAATAATAATCAGCAACCTGCTCTTCAAATTCATAGGAAGTAAGTAATCTATTGCCAATTTGAATTGAGAATCCTCCTGATCTGCATGCCTTTTGTCTTATGTCTATAGGCAGTAAGTAGTTTAATGTGAAAAGAATACTACTGATATCATGCCTCCTTCCATTCTTCCATTGATAGCAAGTAAGTGGTTTGATGTCAATTTGAGATGATAATCCTGCTGACCAGGAGGTGTCTTTCCACTCTTCATAATAGCATGTAAGTGATCTAATGGAGACAGAATGAAAATGCTACTAATTTTTTTGCTCAAATGACTATTGCACCAATAGTTTGTTAGTGTTTCTATATCTATAACTTGATATTGATTACTAATGAGTTTGTAACCACTCTTTTTACCACATATCTTTTGATAGGAGGTAAGTTATCTGTTTTTGTATTATAGTACTGATTGGAAGCATCAGTTAACATTTACTTTCATTTTCACAGGAGGTAATTGCATGATGTAAATCAACCAATTAGATTACTCATACACACATGCATGCCTTGTCTGGATCCTTTATATCAAACAGAATGTAAGTAACTTGACTTATCATATATATTTGCATTTCACTCATTAAATTTGCCATTCAATTGTGAAATCTGGCATAATTTTATTGTTTGTTACACTGCATAGCTGGTATGTATTATCTTGCTAATTTTAGTGATTGTGCCACTATGAATTGATATATTTATAGGATGTAAGTTTATTTTATGATGAAATATTTCTATATTTTTTACATTTAAGCTTTGTTGACATCCAGCTGGTAAGGTATTTACACAACAATTCAAATATTTTTATTCATAATTTAAATAGGCTGTCAGCTTTTCTCCTCAGAATCTACATATTGCAGCTAATGTTATTCAGATTGTCACCAATCCTCAACCTAGCCTAGTAAACCCTTTATTATTTGATTATACTATATTTTTGCTAAATAATTCCATATCTTCCAGAACTCTCCTCGGACAAAAGAGGCAATATTCAGGGCATGATTATTCTTGAAAAAAAATATCATTACACTAATTTCCTGTGCATGTTAGACTAAAACGCCAGCTAAAACAAAGAAAGAGATACTTCAAAATGGCATTGGTGTGTTAATTAAATTTGAATTTTGATAGCTTTTATATGTATTTTCCTTAATAGAGCTTTTGCTACTACTTCAATATTCCTTTTCTTTGGTCCAAAACAAATCTGAAGACCCTTTTTCTCTGGCAGCACAAAGATATAATGCATCTGGAATATCTGCTCAGGTATCAAAGACATGGAATAAGCTCTTTGTCAAATATTCTGCTACCTACTACAAGGAGGAAAAGGAGAAACTTATCATGGATGTAATCTTGCACCATCTTTTGTGTAGGTGACCAGGTCAAATGGCATACAATTCAATTCTTCTCACATATTAACATGATCTTATAGCAAGTGACATCAATCACTATGATTTGGACAAAGTATAAAGATACTAAGATATGGATATGAGAAGAACATTCTAGTTCAAAAGGAATTTGTTTGTTTTATTTCTTGGATAATATATATAGTCATCCAACCAACTATGAACACACTGAGAATATCACACTTGTTTCAAACAAATAAAGAGAAAAGTCATCACTACAATGTTACTTTTACCAAAATATGTTTACTATAATTCCAGCTCTGCCAAAATTGAAGAAACATACACATTCAGATCACTCAGTTTTTGTGCACAACTTGCAATTTAGTTGCAACAAATATATAATGATAACATATCATACATACCACAGCTTGTATATAAGATCTATGGACAATTTTTCTTACATATAGTTTTTTTTACCTTTGTCTTTACATGATCCACTGCAAACAGTATTGGAAGAGAGGAGAAAGAAGAGGGCAAATTCATAAGACGGATAGCCTAGACAGCATTTTCAACCCTTCCAGAGGTAACATTAGAGACAATTTCTTCTTCTATCAGTAGGAAAAGACTTCAAAGAACATCCTGATTTGATGTTGTCCTTGTCTTGGTGGATTCCTTTAATGGCCCTTGCCACAGTAGACTTCTCCAAAGCAGTTTTGAAGAGAATTTGATGAGCAGAATAGCCAGACTTACCAAAAAAAAGGAATCTTAATCCTAATAAAGGCAAATTTAAATTTTATAGTAGATTAGAGTTAGCTAAGTGTATTTCATGCCATTCATATTGTTTAAGACTATGCAAGTTACATAATCAGATATCAGATATAGTTGAAGCACACCACCTAGCAGAAGTTGATGTTATGTACTAAATAATAACTACCAATATCATGGTCAAATAAGTGTCCTAATGATATGTTATTTTAATTTTATTGTATCTATCTCAGCACCATGGCAACCAAATCACATGATGATGAGCTCATCTTCTGGACAAGGGTTAGGGCTAATGTCTTTTGATTCTCTTGCAAATCTCTCATCTTTTCCAAATAGCCCAACATTGGGACACTTGTTTGAGCTACTGTATACTGTATACAATCCCTATGTTTGTTTTGATGTTGTCTTTGAGTATCTATGCAATGAGCTGTGCAATTACCTAGAGCTATGTGAGAATGGCAGCAATGAGGCTGCCTAATGGAGGGAGTGACCCCCCAGGGCCCCCAACTGATGATAGTAGTTATCAACTAGCAAAAAAAACCTTTGAGACTCAAAAAAGGCTTGAGAAGCCAAGAAAATGAGTGCAAGCTCTGCAGGTTGGATATGACAAGTCTAAGGCTAGAATATTCATGTCAGGAGGTCTTTCAGTCTCCTAGATGTTGAGTAACACCAGAAAATTGCAGATAAGGTTGTTGAGGCAGGAAATAGCTCAAGGAGTCCTCTGACATCTAGTGATGTTAAGGGCCTGGCTTGGGCCTAGGCTAGGGCTTGATATGTGTAAAGATAAAAATGATAGTTTTGATCATTTATACAGTACCACTATAGCAACTATGCCTTTACATTTGAATTATCTGAAAGCTCCAAAATCCAACTTAAATCTTCCACTTCTTTGTTCTTGTCCTTATTCTTGCCTTTATTTACTGTTTGATTTTTTTTCTCCTCATTTTTTTTCTCTTCTATTATCAATTCCAAGGCAGAAGATGGACCTGGCTCACAGAAGATAAGATCATGATTATGCATTGTTTATGCACACCATTTGTTTGAGCCAATCAGTGGGTGAGTTTGTTGATGCATTGTTGTGAGTCAGTTGTGTAATTTGGGTATGTCAGGAGAGTTGGCTGGATGTGTCATTCATGTATGTTGTTCCTTCATGTCATTTGTATATGTACAATTGTAAGTAAAATAATTTGACCCCAGGAGATGTGTACCTGTAGTAATCTGCATGCTCAGGGTCATGGCTGTGTTGGCAAGTATTGTAGTTGTGACAATGGTTTGTTACAGGTTTTTGGGCTGTTGATATCAATCTGACTCATCTATGGCCTTTTGGTGGCTTCACAATTTAGAAGTGGTATTATTGTTGGTATTGGCAAGTTGAGCAGAGGGTTTGGTGTCACAGCAAGTGCAGAGAGGCTAAATTAGTGCTTCTTCATTGCTGAAGAGCAATGGCATAACTGCTGTTGGATCATGCTAAAATAGAAGTCTAAATTTATGGTTTGGATGGCTGATACAACATTATAGTTCTTTAGAAGTTTCTGGGCCTTACAATATGATTAATTATCATCCATTGCATCATTAACTTTATCAATAATGTTATATTATATAACACTAAAAGCCAGGGCCTGGCCTGGCTTGGCCTAAATAGGGTCTGGTACCAGGACCTCAGGGCTTCAGGCCCAGCCCTCAACATCACTACTGACATCTTATCAGACTCAGTGAGGTGAGGTGAATCACAGGTCACCAGACTTACTGTACTATTGATCCAATTTCTATCTCAAGGGCAGAAAATACAGTCCTCTAGAGTAGATATGTGCCTTTAATGAGAAAATAAATAAATAGAGAATGAAATCCCCATTGATTCTTGTCTGGCCTTAGTGGCCATAAATGAGTTCCTGGATGGAATTCAACACAAATGGCTGAGCTACATACCACAAACAAGTATTGAACCTACATAATCAAATCTGCACACCAAGGCACTAATTTTGCCCGACACATCATAAAATACAAGCTTACACCAAGCAACTCCACAAGATCAATGCTACATGCTCCACTCCACTTACCTCTCCAGCCACTTCCACATCAATGTAACAACCTTGTGTTCCTTCTCTACAACCTCCCTCTCCATCCTCAACCCCACTGCCACCATAAAGTTCAACCACATACAATATGCAGTGCAGACCACTTCAGCAGGCAATAGGCCTTGAGGCCACATCAAGACTACAATCTGCTCTGGAACACTCAGCCAGAATCCAATGCCTTGCTCTTAGAGAGATGTGTTGACATTGACAATGTCCAAGATACACTTGTTCTTGCATCAATGTGAGTGGATGTTGTACATTTAGAATAGCTGGTATTTGTAGAAGCTTAATGGATCATGGTCATGAGCATGAGATGCAATAACACTGCCAACCAACTTATCATACATATGGACCATGATCACATCCACACCTGATGATAAACCCAGTTATAAACCTGTGACATTGTTCTCCATGCATTTAAGTCCAAAATACACAAGGTCCAGGATCACCCTAATATACCATGTTTGCTTTGTGTCTGCATCACAGAAACAGAAACACTGTCATCAATAGCAATCCCTAGACACTTCCAGAAATGAACTGAGCTGAGCCTGAACAATAACAATTCCATTTATAGCAGCCAGCTGAATGCAAATACAACGAGTTGATCTTCCTTGCATCAGCATGTCTTGGATTGGTTCAGAAAGTAGCTCACCAGTGTTCCCTGTGAATATCCAGGCCCTGCTTGGGAGCTCAGAGCCCATAAAGCAATGTGTGACCTACCTTGTATCACTTCTCTCACACTGAAAGTGCACCGACTGACGATTTGGTCCCTATAGCATTCCTGATATCTGCTTGCTCGGATAAGCTTGGGGATGGAGGATCGTTCTTCCAAATTTGGGATCAGCTTGTCATCGGGCGGCGCAGCTGTGGTACGGCCTTTCAACTTTGGGTTGACTGAGGGTATGGTCCCCAGAAGCAGCCCAGAGAAGTACGACCGGATCTTCGCCCACGGGCGTCGCAACAAGAAGCCTTTGGAAACATTCCAAAAAAAGTGTAAGTTTGTCAAATAATTAACCTACTTGTCAACAGCATACGTGAATCGCTCATCACGGTGTTCGACCAGCTTCTTCATCTAATCAGGTGCCATCGCAGGCAGAAGCAAAAACCCAATACTGAAGAGTGGTATCCCCAGCATCATACACACCTGCGAGAATTAATGTCAAACCCACCGGGATCGCTCCTCCTTCCCCTTTGAATTCCCCGCAAACTCAAGTATCAGAACATACTACTCTTCTTCCACATTGGCAGGAAACTGGGACGAAGAAGGTGTAGAAAAGTCAGGGCCCCGTCGTCCGCCGCGTTGCTGCGTGTATGTGCAACTCACTCCACGGTAGATACGCGAATTTGGTGAGATCGGGGAGAAGCGCTCTGGGTACGAGCCAGTGGGCATGGACATGAAAATTGGCGTCGCGCGAGCTCGAGTGGTCTGTTGGGCCTGGGGGTGAGCATATTAGTCGAGCGTCGGTACGAAGGCGAGTTGCATCGAACAGACCCTTCACGGAAGAAGGTACCACCGGAAAAGTTGGTTACCAAGTGCCTTCGCGAGTGAGCCCGGCCATACCCGGCCCGGCTCAGGCACAGCTCAACTACGTACTACAACCATTGTCGTTAGTACCCTCAAGAATGTCAGTTACGATACGCAGAGGAATCGCACAACAAGTTCATCTTCTTAATGCTATTCTGCGCTCACCAAATTATGTTTGGGAAGCATCCGCCAGCCTTCATAGGCGTAACAAGAAGAGCCTCGTACAAGCAAGGTCTCAATCGACTACCTCATCCTCACACAATGGACCACATGCAGCTAGATCCTGGCTACTTCGTGGAAGCCGCATCCGCGTATCAACGCTTTTCACCGCGTTGCTCGCATTGGGCGCAGGAGCCACGGCGCTCGGTCTGTGCGTGTCCTATCACAGGTGAACGTCCGCACACTAACTTTTTTTCAACCCGAAACTCGATGACATCCCTCCCTGTCCCTGCGCACGCGAACCCTCATGTTCGTGAACACAGCTACGAGATTTACACATCGTTCACACTATGGCCGGTTGAGGTCCGTAAAGACTTGCGTGCTGGGATAAGAGCCAAAAACCAGGGTGACCATGCTCTGAGCGAGCGGTTCCTTGCTCGGTGCGTGCTGCCAGTTCCACGTTCTCGTTTTCGTCCATTTCGTCTGGACCGCTGGCTTTCTTTGGCTCTTACTCGTGCATCGCATTCAGTGCATTCCAAACTGCCCTAGCACTCCCGTTGTCGGTGTTTGGCTCCGACCCGTACCTCAAGTTGTCAGGGATCGCCGTCGTCTTGGCAGAAGTTTCCCCCGAACGACGAGCAAAAGAGGTGCTCCGAAGTGTGTGGAACAAGGGTGACAGCTCCGGCCCCGCGTCGCCTGGTTCCCCAAGAGATGGCAACAAGGACGACGACTGGGCAGCGTACACGCTCACGAATGAGGAGCGCCTCCGCAGAGTTGCCGTCACGTGCAAGCTTGCGGAACTATGTGCGAACGAGGATGGAGAGGAAGAGGAGAAGTGGCTCGTGTGGGCTGTCGAGGAGGCTCTTCGCCTGGCAGGTGTCCAATCGGAAAACAGGGACTTTGCGGGCGGTACAGCCCGCTCTGACAGCACCTCGGCATCCATTATGCTCGCGGATCTTGAGCTGCCGTCTTGGATGCGCAGAGTCGATCTGGGCGCACCCCTCGCTGCACTCGGGTCGGTGTACGCAAGCAAGGGAAACGTCGAGTGAGTGCTTCGCACGTTTATCTGAACACCCAGCGTACAAACCCATTGAAACAGATATGCCATGCCACTTTATTTACAGGCCATCTCACTCCTTCTCCCACCGAATACGGAGAATGTGAGCGTTGAAGATCGTTGTGAGGGTACGTCTGCAAAATCGGCCTAATACCCCCCATCACCTCTTCCCATAGCTGCACAACTCATGAACAACCTCTCGGAGCTGATCATGCGACGACCACCTTCACCCGACATTAGACACCAGGCAGAAGCCTGGGCACGTCAGGCCTACGGATTGATTGAGGGCGTGCAGGGGACGCCCTTGCCTCGAAGAGAGTGGTTAAGTTCCAGTAATGAACAGAACAGAGAGGTCTGTGATCAGGTATTGGGCGTAGTCTTGTTTAATCTTGGCATGTTGCGTGAGGTGAGGACATCCGCTCATTTTCTGGGGAAGGGTCTGAGTTTAAATTTCTGGCCATGGTAGATAGACGAAGACCGGGCAACCGCGCGTTCCTTGTACGAGCAAAGTCTAAAGCAGTGTGAAGAAGTCGGGATGAAGGAAGGGATCATGCAAGCCAAGCAAGCCTTGAGGAGAACCCGCCCTGCCAGCGGGAACTCTGTGTAGTCTTTCCATGCGACTCCTCGCCAGCAATGGATGAGCGTATGGCCCTTGCAGTTATTCCACCCTTATATTATTTCAAGCCGACGTGGTTAAACAGCATAGACGTTCAAGAGTCTGGGATTAATGCAGTTTGATACCTGTGATAGTGAAAGGTACCCCCGTCAACAGGTTTACAGAATTGGGTTCTTGTCTGTAGGAGAATCCTAAGAATGGGATTTTCCGTCCCATTTGATGAACCGATATCC
>QFEI01002145.1:0-10266 GCA_003316145.1 Neoboletus magnificus | reverse complement strand
CGCCGGAAATACTGTGGAGCATACCAACTTGAAGCAGATAAGTCGGTCACGAACTGAGACTTATAGTAAACAACTAACCTGCGGAGATGGACTCAAATTGTAAGTGTGCGACTGGATGGAAACCTCATCAGGTTGATTTCCTGGCCGCATGATGACAAAACGGCGACAGACCCTTGTTCAATTTTGACATCTTCTCTGACAAAAACGATGCCAAGATGATACTGCCGGGTCACCGTGAAGCCTTGATATCCCCAGAGTACAGGCTGCGCGCCTTTCCCGGCATTGTTGCCTGGCATGTGGTACGGATTCTAGAAGCATCGATCATTCTTGTTTATGTAAGTTTGAATGGGGTGATTGCTGTGGGAAGGAAATAATCCCCGCCTCTTAGGTGGTTGCTGACTAAGCGGATGCTACGCACGGTCAACTGAACTATACGAGGCGAGACTATGCACTACCCATCCAACCACGGGGCAGCCGGAAGGTTGGGAGGGTTAAATCCACGACATCCTCAACTCGCTCGAGTTCAAATACTTCTCGACGGGCAAGCAAATGAAGCCTTAGAATACCAGTCTCGGCCCCTGGAAAGCGATGGAGCGAAATAGGGGATGGGCTGTTTTGCTGTTACTGACACTGAGTGTCGTAAACATCAAAGTATCCTTTTTCACCATCAGCTACTAACTCCTTGCCAACATCATGATAGCGCAACGATCGTAATGCATTGGTGCTTCTAGGTCTCTTTCCCTCTCACTGGGAATGCACATTTCGTATGTTTCATGGCTTTTTGGCGCTCCTGAATCGTATGCATTATAACCGATTCTATTGCTCTGACCTTTGGATCGCAAAAGGAGGAACAAATACCGGCTCATGCATTGAACTAATCTGGTGACGTTAGTTGCTTCGTTGAGCCCGTGCTTGGGTGACAGTCCGGCCCGGTCAGCACTTCATACCGGTGTTGTTTCGAGACCAATGTTTGCACCTGGAGGATTTGATATCGATAGGATACACCCTATGATCACATGTTCTGGGGTCTGTGGGCTGTGGGAAGTGACTGGTTGACTAGTGACGTACAGCCCATCGAAGGCGTAATCGAGAAGCTGACCGCAAGTGAAATAGGCATTGCTGTGGGAAAAACAGGTCCGTTTCTGACCACGCTTCTGAGGGAGAATGACGCCAATGTCGCTACTTCGATGTTCGGTCCCCTCCCCATCAGAACATTGCAGAAGCCCGAAGGCTGCGCGAGTTGACGCGCATCGATATCTAGGGCAGATGAACTAGGCTTTTGAGCTCGACTGGGTGCGATAAAATCTCGCGGGAAAAGTCGGTTTCTTCATGGCCCCCTGAATGACAAAGGATCCTATCCATAATATGGGAACCGAGGGAGATGGGATAATCTCCCTCTCACCTTGGAAATTGGGCCAAATATCGAACCCATATTCTGGCCGCTCCACTGCCGCCATCGGCCAAGGGGGTTCAAACTACACAGATGGGGATAAGAACCCTTCGTTGACACTCAGCACTGTCATGTGAAGCCCCCTATGTACGGTCCAAGTTCGGCTCCACGCATCGCCGCGGTACTTTTCCCACCTCCGAAGATACGGATAGGCCCTATGGTAGAATTACAATCACGGAGTACTGAGCTATGAAGGGTTATTGATGTATATGGATGAGCAAACATCCGAACATGGGAATAAAAGTCACAAATACCTTGATCAGTAGCATCCCGAATGGATCTCGTCCCTGATTATTATCCTAATATCACTGGCATGCTTGAAATACGCGAGTGATCGGCTCCTTGGATGCCAGTTCGTTCTTGTACAACGAACGTGCGCGCTACTCTGCTTTCACATGACTCCACAGAAAATCAGGGTTCATCAGCGATAAACCCGCCCGACGGCACAGTCCGAATCACAATTGACTTATTGACAGGGGAATTACCCTAAATCATTTCCAGTGCAATCCTTGTACTTTGGGGGGAACAGACACTCAAATCGGTCAGGACGGACCCTGCAGTAGTGTTATCCTCACCAGTGGCCTGAGGCCGACGAGTGATTTTGGTTCTGTGCTTTAAAACGGACGGCTCGGTGTGTCGCAGGCTTTAACCACTCAGACTCAAGCTTGCACTGAGAACACTGAGGGGTGGCAATATTAGTTTCAAATGTGGTTTACATTAGGATGTCATTACCACAGGGCCCGACACGATACACCGTGCGCAGCAAGTCTCCGAGCTCCAATGGCATGTTGTGTATTGACAAGATGCCATATAATGAAGCTCGCCAAGTAAGCCACACGAAAACCGTAAAGCGAAACTTCGCACGGCGTACACTTTAATTTTCCCACGAATTCTTGGACCGTAAACCTCCCTTCAGGTCCAGGAATTGCACGCCGCTGCTTGAAATGACTCCTCATCTTAGCGAGATGCTCGGAGAACATTGTAAGTCGGATGTTGAGGCCTAGTCCTTCCGTTCATGTCCGAGCATGGTGAAGCTTGGACGTTTCCAATTAATTCCGTGCACTGTATTGCCCTCGATTGTCACTCATCAACGTCTGAGATCTACAGAACTTCTAGGTTCTGGAGGGCTCTGGAAAGAAGGGATAATGTTCGCTGGGTGGGTAAAATTTTTGGTTTACATCGTATATCACGAAGTTCTCTCTTCAGCCATGTGTAAAACAACATGCATGCCCTAGTGCGTGAAGCGCAACAGGGCTAGGTATGGACGACCTGGGCTGTCGATCATGTTTGCTACATCAGTCAGTCGCCCCTCCGTCTTCGAGGATAGTGGAACGTGTGGCATGTACATGGACAGGCGAAGGGGGGTAGGGCAGCAGTTTCAAGCCTGCGAAAGCTCTCGTGAGAGGTCTTGGCCGCTCTGATCGCCGCATTTCTAGGACTGTTTAGGTGAACTACTACCTAAACGTATTCAGGGGAAGTGGGCACTTCCACCTAGATGAGAGTCCCCCCAGCAGTGGCATGGCTAGGACTGCCAGGGGCAAGCGAGCAAACAGGCGGGGCGCCCTGACCGGTTGAACTAGGACGAAGAACTGGGTAAAGACGGGTGGGGAGAAGGAGGCTTCTTAACGAGCATCAGCGGTAACTGCTCCCATGGGCCGGTCGAGCACCTTTCGAAACACGAATGCGCTTCTACGTTACCATGCGGTACTGTCCCGGTTATCCAGATCACAAGGCGTTGCATTGATCGGAACTAGCCGGCACATATTCCATCTCTCGCCGTCTACGGGGAGATCCGATCAAGGCATGGATATTGGGTATAAAGACCCAACTTTTGCCAGGTGGTCCACCAACACCAGTCTCAGAGCGCGACCTTCTCTGATCCCTACTCACGGACTCCACTGTAATGTCTCAGCCGTCGTTCAGTCTCATAAGGCGCTCTGCCTACCATGCCTGGGTACCCCAGAGCAACTTGATCCACAATAGCTTCGTTAAGGACCTTATCCGAAGTACTCGCAAGCAGCCATCTGATGTCGGGGAGCATAAGCAAGCCGTTACTAAATTTTCCGAGAGTCTCACCGATGACCAGAAGATGCTTTTCGAGAGTGCTCTTCTCCAAGTCAAGCAATATTATTCTAAAGTATGGCAGAACTGACGTTTTCAACGCCGCCAGCTGATTTCCTTTCGCTAGTGGGCCGACCCTGATGCAGTTGTGGACAACTTCGAGGGCTTCCTTGACCTTCTGGATGGTATTGTTGAAGCGGCACCCAGGTTCTACAAGGCCAATCTTCGGGGGGTCACCATCGGCGAACCAATTGGCGTACCACTGTATCTTATCCTTGATCTAGTTAGCAACACCTCCGCTGCTTACACCTTGTTCACCCAGCCAAGTTTCAACGCTGCACTCAAGGATTTGCTGAATAGCTGGGGCGAATGGCTCAAAAGTGACGAATCCAGCAATACGCTTGCGGACCAGTGGTTTAGTGAGGAGGGTCTGGTCGCGTTAGAATCCGGCCTCGGAAAACTGACCTTCGATGAAACCTACACCGTCGAGGTGGATCCACCCCAGCGCTACAAATCGTGGGATTCCTTCTTCACCCGAGAGTTCAAGGATGATACGGTGCGCCCGATCGCGTCAGATCCCGAAGTCCCCTTCCTTTACAACGCATGCGAATCCACTGTTTTACGCACCACCACGAATATCCAGCTCCATGATACGTTCTGGCTCAAGAGCCAGAATTACTCCCTCTACGATATTCTTGGTGGAAGTGATCCCAACAGTTTAGCCTCTTACGCAGACCAACTCGTTGGTGGCTCAGTTTATCAGGCGTTCCTCAGCCCGCAGGACTATCATCGCTGGCACAGCCCAATCGAAGGTGACGTTTTGGCAAGCCAAGTATTTGAAGGCACTTACTATGCCGTTCTCCCCGATGATGGTGCCCCTGCCTACGACCCCGACCTCGAGCCGGGTGATCCTCACGGTGCCATGATTCGTTCCCAACCGTGGCTCAGCGTCGCCGCCACCCGCGCAGTGTACATCGTCCAACCAACTGATGCTACCTCCCCCATTGAGCTGGCTGCCTTCGTTGGGATCGGAATGGTAGAGGTGTCCTCCTGCGACATCACTAAAGGGGCAGGATCGTCGGTCGAAGTTGGAGATGAAATTGGATTGTTCCACTTTGGCGGATCTTCATACACGCTCATCGTGAAGCCGAAGGATGGTTACCAGCTTGTCTTCCAGGACTTTTACAATACTCCCATCCGGCCCGGTCAGCACCGCTGGATCAACTCTGTCATCGGGCAGTTCTGGAAACAGTGAATTCAGGTCTTTTGGGTTAATGGTGAGTGCGTTTGTCAATATACTTGGTGATGTGTCTTATGTGCAGTACAGGTTTTCATAAGGTCTCCATCGTGTCTGAGTCGAAGCTTTTGCTGTACGATATTTTGCTTGCGATTTCCCTTTTCCAATGTGCTCTGTACGATCATTGAGTCGTGCCGATCTCTTGGTTTTTGATCGTGATTCCCCGGGAAGGTTTTACGATGGTGCTAACCTTCTGTCATGACATATTTGATCTGGTGACCTCAGCTCCAGCCTGTGTACCGATGTTTCTGAATATGCATGTGTATTGATCCTGGCTGCGCTTCAGCAATCGTTCCCTCAAGGCCTCAGCCCTGGTGTGTAACGAACGGTGCGCCAAGATTAATCCAACAAAACAAGCGTATCAAAACACAAGTCCGCCGTGGAAGGTCTCCAAGTCCACTCACAACTCACCATGTGAGTAATATGTGCAGCCTACCGCGTGCTAACAGCTTGACCATGCAGCCAGCATTGAGAACATTCTGGCATTGTGTTGTGTGCTGAAGCACTGCACCGAGCATCCTCCTTGGTTTGATCCACAGGATAGATCATCCCAGTGTGTAGGAGGCATGCGAATACTGTATCATCATCGTATGCCTTTGACGAATATTATCGTTGGCAGCTAAACGGCGGAACGGACCCAGAGCGCCTCAGACCATAACTAGGAGTGTGGAGGGTCGGAGGAAGCAAAACCCCCGTTGCCCCCGATGCGTTTGTTCTCACACGCCCTCCGCAGGCGATCTGGTCACGCTCATAGGCCGTGGATCGATCGATCAACGGACGATACAGGCGCTGTCAACATCCGATTTTGGCTAAACTATTGATAGGACGTGTTGCGCTGTCCCGCACTCTCTGTCCATGGTATCGATGGAGGGGACCATTATTCCCCATCGGGTCAGTGGGAGGTTCAGTCTTTGATGCAGTGCAATCCGTTCCCCGACTACATAGCGTTTACTTACACATTACTTCAATGTCGAAATTGGCGCTGACTGCATTTTCGCGGTGCCCAACAGCCAAGTGAAACCGCGAACCCCAGAAAAGGTTGCGGCTCCTGTCGAGGAATTCCTCTGCGACGAATTCGACGGGCTGGGTTCACGGGACACACTCAATGTGAGTTGTGGACTCGAAGCTCTTCCTTGGGTGGGTAATGAGGATCGCTGGAATTTCAAGGCCGCAGATGCTGTCACTCGGGTTCGTATCACCATCACGTATGCGCGTGTTTTCGTGCTGTATATTTGGAGGACGACTTGAATCTAACCACCAACCTTCCAGGACGTCAGTGGATCGGCACTTACCCCTTACTATATGCGCGAGGGAGGCACTACTCCCCTGGGGCTCCTCCTCGAAGAAGAATTGAAGACAAACATGCTGCTGTTGACTTAGGGACAGATCAGTCAGGGGTCAGAGGCTTGACCTGTTATACCCAGGGGATCTTCCTAGATACCTACTCCTCATTCATTCTCGCATCGAGATCGAGCTCAAAGACCTCGGAGGTATGCCACGCCATCCGGGACAACTGCCAGGTCAACGTGATCATCAATTATTCGGTGCTACAACGATGGGGCGAACTGGACCATTGACGACAATGCACCAGTGTTTCGAATGCAAACTTACCCACACAACCTGAGTTTGAGGACATGTTAATCTAAGCTAGCCGGAACACCTCGCCCAAGTATATACGAGTAATCAAGTTGACGTTGAGGAAATATTAGTATCTTGTAAGGCTTGGACCAGATGACATATCGGACCGTGCATGAAACTGAAAGAAAGCGTGTATGAATTATCCAACGAGGTCATGGGAATAATGTGACTGGACAAGGAAATACATCAACACCAAGCCAGTATGGTCAAACTCAGAATGCAACCTGCGCGAAACGTTCAACAGCTCCGCTGCGAGCACATTTCATGAATCTTCATCCGGGACCTCCTCCACCCGCGCAGACCGACTCCCAGGGCGCGAGGAATCGGGAGATTCGTTCTCGACCTCTTCAATGTAAGCTCCACCGTTGTTGGCCAACTTTTCCTCTGGAGTTTTCCCGGCTGGTGTCTTGCCCTTCTTCTTCTTACCACCCTTTTTCTTTGGAACATCCCACTCCCACAATGGAATGAACGATTCGATCTGATACAGTGAAATCGTCAAATGGCTTAGATCACGTGACATAGGATACACCGCTCACCACGCCAACGTCCGCAAAGAGTTTTGGGAATATCCAAATACCTGGAGGCACAACGACGATGGTAATCACGTAGAATATCAGTCTTACAATCGCCAGTCCAAAGAAGGCAGCGATGAGGCCGAGCATCCCGACACTGATGTACCACACGCCGAGACGCATGATGGGCGGCCAGAGTGGGAACATGACTCCGGCAAGCATGATAGCCACCATGAGTAAACCGCCGGCGTACGTCGTCCACTGGGATCCCTCGTAGAACCATGCAAAGTAGCCGTCTTGTGCGAACGATTGTTGTGGGGTGACAGTGACGTGGCGCGGAGAGGATGGCGATGAACCGGTAGGATTGCCACGATCCACACGTAGGTAAAAGGCATAAGGAATGATTGACGTCAGGACTGCTTCTGCCTCTGTCTCGTTGGTCACGGCCGGGACGTTTTTTAGCTTGGTGTAGGCCGGGGAGAGCAAGGCTTTAATGGCAGATTTGCCTGGCAATTTGACAGTCAAAAATGACGGAAGGCCTCAGGAAACACAGGCTAAGAACTTTGGCACACCTTTGAAGTAGTCCACCCGTTTGCCATTGAGCGCTCCCACACGTATTTTCATGCCAGATTTGCTACCCCGTAGGAATTGGGCCACGTTGCGAGCTTGTGGAGGTGCTCGAACTTGCTGTGCTTGTGCGGTAGACATCGCCGGTGAGAGGATACGATAATTATCCGGACAGTTTTATCTCGAAAGAGTCTGAATCGAACCTGAGCAAGGCAAACGACAAAGTGACAACGGAAATGAATTGGTTTGCTTAGTCATCCATTCGGCCCATCACACGGGCTTTGCACTGGTACACTATACGGTACTCGTTAGTTAGTTCTGGTCACCAAACAAGGCTACGCGTTGGATGATCATCTTTTTCGCATCTCAGATGATCAGAGTAAAGTCTCCCTGAATCCCAAGTTCATGCAACACAACAGCGCCGGTCCACGCAGAAGTTCCTGTGGAGCAATGTATACTCACATTCGAAATCAACGACAGAGAGATGCTTCGTGAAGTCTATAGAGTGCAACGAGGGGTAAATATACAGTTATAGGGCTACATCATGAGGAAGATTCCGACTCGGCCTCGGTGGGAATTTTCGGGATGATGTTATGTTTCTCGAGCAACGACTCCAGCTCCCCAGACTGGTGCACTTCGGAGAAATTAGCACACGCAACCCATTTTCGGATAAGCTTCTCTGAAGAACACTCACTTCCGAGGAGGATATCACACCCACCAACAAACTCCCCGTTAACGTATATCTGGGGGATCGTCGGCCATTCGCTGGGAACAAAGCGTGGACTGAGACACGTCTGTTTTACAATATTGCGTTGCTTCGGACTCACGAAAATTCCTTGATGCTACTCCTAAGCTCCGAGTCCTCCAGAACGTCATAGGTCTTCAATTTCTCCGAAGGAACGCCCTGGATTTCCAGGACTTGGACGGCTGCACGAGAAAAGCCGCACTGAGGCATCTGAGGGTTACCCTTCATGAACAACACAACGGGTGACTCCTGGACGGCGGCTTCAATCTTTGCGCGTGCTTCTTGTGACAGGAATCGCCGGAACGCGAGATTCCGGTTGAAAAACACGTTCCGAGTAGAGACAGACTATAGGGTTGGGTCAGGGCAACAATATATGTGAGCGGGATGCTACTTGCAGAAGTCTGAAGTAGTGAGCGCAACATGGCCATGGAGGTCGGCTATTAGTATTACCAAGTTCACGAGCAAGCAGAAGTGATCGAAGTCTGACTAAGCCAGGCATCGCTCGGGTCGGCCATCCGAGTCCCGACTTTGCGCTTCGACTTCCTTGAATCGTTGAGTACTACCCATCATTCTACCGGCGTTACTAAAAGGAGAATGATAGTAGTGGCATTGAATTCATTACCATGTATCCCCCATTCGACGGGTCCGTCGACTTACCTACAGAAGCCTACACTGTGCATTTGGAAGCGCGAGAGTGACTCTTCACTTTTGCAATGTTTGTATGGATTAGTCGACTGCATCAGGGTCCATACAGATTTGGCCAAATAATACAAGCCATCATTCCATGTTGGTGAGCGCCAGGTTGGATTTCCATGGAGTGACTATCTTTCATCAGAGAATACATTGACTAGAGTCCCATTGACATAAAACTATTGCCTTCTCCCCTACAGGTTGTCCCAACACTTTTTCTTGCCATTGAAAGCTCTTAGTTTTGACATGGCAGGTCTGCACCTGATGCTCTCTACCTGTGAGAGGTTTATGCGAAAATATAACTATGGTCTACAGTTGTACAGCAGTTGTACAATGCCCTTGATGTTTCTTACTTATTCTCAGAACTCAAGACTGAAAGCCCTTCTTGATGTGATTGAGGAAATATTTGGTTCAGTAACTCCTGCTCCCTCAAGTTGATGAACTATGAATTTGCAAACACTATGTGATGTATGTACCTAGAAAATGGATGTGTATACTGAAACTAACTGCCTATGTTATGAAAAACATGCCACACCATTGGGAGTGAAGAACTGATAACTAAATCACACTATTCTTTTTGCTATTGATTTCTGAGGGAGCAAATGACCACTAGTGGTTTTTGTTGAAATATCTAGTGTACACCAGCAGTACTTGCTAGGGGTCACTAGTATTTCCTTCTTATGCTTATCTCTGCTTGGACACATGAGTAATGATAGCATATGCTGGTAACTATCCTATTAGGCTGAACTAGTCCTAATATGTGCTATAGGTACCGAGATCCCATGACCAACGACCCCTTCGGGACTTGCCGTGCCCTAAGCCCTATTTGATATAGGAAGCTTATACGGGATGATACCAGATCACTGTGTCATGAGTCATATCTGGACCAGATCACAGAATCTGTGATATGGGTCAACCCGGAATGGTACTGGAACTCCGTACCACACATTCTGGCTTATACCTGCATAGCTGCAGATCACCAGGCTATGCTTCCTTCTATATTTAACTCAGATGAGTCATATTGACTCATACTGATTCGTTATCTATGTGTTACAATTTGTTCCATCCTTCTCATTTTCCTTCATCTTCTTGGACTCATCTTTCTTTTCACTTGATTATTCATTCCACTCCTGTCATTATCCGTTCTTCTCGCACCTCCCACTTGCCTCGTAATCGAGTTTACATCCTCCACACTGCCTTGTATTCATTTCCACTTCATTACCTTTCTATCTGTATATAACCTCTCTCTTGAACCTTTGAGAAGCTTGAACGTCGCTTGACGTCCTCTCTCGCTCTTGACTTCTCT
>QFEI01002131.1:0-10361 GCA_003316145.1 Neoboletus magnificus | reverse complement strand
CACTCATGATGGTCCCTCATGGATTTACCAAGTTGGTAGGTGTTTACACTGCATTATAACTCTGTTATGCTAACCTACTCAGACCAGGAACTTGCGAGTGAAGAAGAAGCCCAAAAGGTCCGAACTTGAAACCTACCGCCAGACCAGTTTGCTAGTTGGAGCAGACAGTGAAAATGACCTTGAGTTTAATATCTCATGGTCAATGGTTGATATTGACTTGTGGCTCTGGTGCCTGCTTCCAAAACCATTTGAATGGCTTGATGCTCATTGTGGTGTCCTAGACTTCCACTGGATCTTGTTGAACTTGGATCGCCAGAACTACTTTAGTCTCACCTGACCGATGATCACTGGAAAGGAACTCAACGAAGTCAAAGATACCCTTGGCCACAAGTTCACATCATATTCTATTGCTATTGGTAGGTGATTCCCACTTCTTGTATTTTCATAGCACCTAACATGTTTATCATTCCCAAGCCCCCTGGATCCCCATTCCACATTCTGTGTATTCCGACTGGGATGCAGCTATATGAAAGGTCTTGAATCATAGTGGCACTGGCATGGATCACAGTGATGTTGCCAAAATCCTGACTCTTTTCAATTCAGAGGTTGACCTGAGTATCATTGATGACATCTCTGAGTACTCATCCTCTGGTCTCAGTGACATTGAGAAGCTGGCCAAGCCAGGAGGAACAGGGGACAAGGGAAAAGATAAGACTGTCACAGCGCCCACTGATCCTGAACTATCCAAGTTCAATGATTCAGAAATTCAGATAATTGCTAGCAGTACTACTAGTCAAGACCACATAATGACCAAAGTCACCCCAACCACAGATTGGAAAACCAATAGTGGTGTCACTGTGGCTCATCCCAACACTACCCCTCGTATTTTTGCTGACTTGCCACCGCTGCCAGTGGGTTCATACCAATTTGAAGATTACTCAGTCATCAGAACCCAGACCATGACACCTGCAGGTTTGTTGGTCCTGTTTCCTAGAACGTATCACAATTCCTAACAAATTATGGACTAGCCACTCAAGCGAGTGTCTGAGGATCAAAGTGCCATGCATCTACAGCATTCGAGACCAAAACTGGTGGCCATGTCAATGGAGGCAAGTGTATCAAATCTGACAACTACTACAGTAAGCCACTATATATTCATTCTACTAATGTTTTCTTAGCTTGCACATCACCAGTTTATTAGCTAGAAGCCTCTTGTTATGCTTGGTCCAGGTAGGATCGAGCATAGACTTAGAAGACCAAGGTGGCGGGGCAACCAAGTGAGGGTGGAAGTCTGGACATGGTGGACTGACAACAAGGGGACCGGACGGTGGCCCGGGTCAAGAGGTCAGAGGCTCAAGGTAAATCTGGGTGCAGCAGACTGTTGACAGGGTATCTGGACGATGGTCCAAATCAAGGATTCAAGGGAGCATCCACTCAAAGGTAGGACGAGGACCTTAGAAGCCTGGGTGTTCTGAGTAACAAGGTATATTGCTAAGATCTAAGTAGGTCAAAGCTAAAGACACAGACAATGCTACATCGGATTTATATACTGTACGAGGAACCTAGGTTAGGAAGGTGGGGCTAGGGCTGAGGGTAGTAATACAGGATGACAGTGGAGTGATGTCACGGGCACATCAGGGTGAAGGGTTACCCAGAGTCATGCATAGATGGGAAATATACTGAATGGGTTTCCGACAGCTCGGTAGAGAAGATCTGGTGAACAGCAAATGGGAAGTGTGACTGACTGAAACGTGACTGACAAAGAGAAAGAACATGTGACTGACAGAAGAAATGAACACGTGACTTACAGAAGAAAGGAACGCATGACTGACACGTGTGTTACACTTGGGCCGTGGTTAGGCAGCAAGCGTAGACTTCCAGTAAACAAGGGATAGGCTTAGCGAGTAGGGTCGAGGGTTCTGGGTCGAGCGTCAACAAAAGGGGATTCCTCTTGGTTTGACAGACAAGGACGGTCGTCAAGGGGATTCCTTGGACGATGGGGACGAAGGATCGCGGAGGGAAGAAATCCTAAGGCGATAAGTCAAGGGTCGAGAGTAGGGAGAGGCTGGCGAACAGCGCTCAGGCCTTTCGAGGTTTGGGGACGAGAGAAGGAGATTCTGTATACAAGAGGAGAAGTAAGATCTAGCTTAGGGTACAAGGTATCGACTTCGAGTTTAAGTACTACTCGAGGTACTTTAGGGCGAGTGTGAGAGTGAGAGAGATAATGAAACGGAAATGAACAAGAAATAATGTGGAGGATGTAAACTCGATTACGAAGTAAGTGGAGTGTGCGAGGGGAACGGACGATGACAGGAACGTGGTGAGTAATCGAGTGAAAAGAAAAGATAAGTCCGGAATGACGAGGGAAAAAGAGGAAAGGATAGAATAAAACGTAACAACGTGACTGACAAAGGGAAAGGAACATGTGACTGACAGAGGAAAAGATGCGACTGACAAAAGGAAAAGAATTGTAACACCTTTGTTCAAGGCTCTGAACCCCTTCAGGCTAGTGCTGGTGGCTTGTCTCCCACTTGTCCAAATCTGACTCATCAACCATCCGGTCCATCCTGGGCCTCTGCCTTACACCCAACCAACAAACCTCGAAGCCCCTGGGCATGAGCTACACACTGGTGGGCTGGCCAGTGTATTTACTGTCACCTCTGAATTCCAACATCTTCAATTGCCACCTAATCGTCCCAGTCATTTGCACATTCACTCATTTAACAGGCCTCCCAGATCCCCATCCCTTAGTAATGATTTTTATGTCATACATGACAAATTTACTTAGAACATACATACCCTGACATGGCGATTCAGAATTATATTGTATCAGATGACCTGAAATGGTCTAATGTTTTTCATTTCAGAGTGATTTAGAAAATTGTGCTCCCCACAGTCCCACCTGAAAAGTTGTGCTCCATGTCTGAAAAGTTACACTCCCACTCAGGAAAGTTGTGCTCCAAGCTCAAAAGATTGAGTGCAGAATGAATGTGCATTTGGACCCTCATATATCCAATCTCGTATAGTAAATTTCTAAGCCATATTATTTGTTGTGAGGCATCAGCCATGGCCGTATATTCAGCTTCTGTAGTCGATAATGCAATGGGAACTCCAGGTAATTGCCCCCTGGTTTAGCATGAACGCATGTCTGCTTATGAATATCTGATCGCTGTCACTTGCAAAACTTGTGTCAGCATGTCCATATATGCAGTTATCATTTGTGTCCACCCTTTTATAGGTTATACCTAGGTCCTTAGTCCCTTTTAGATACCTGATCACTTGTTTTGCTGCAGTCCAATGTATTAAACTCAGATTCGCATTGAATGAGCACAATTTGTTTGTTGCATATGCTATATTGGGTTGTGTGTCTATTGCAGCATACATAAGCGATCCTGTTAGCAATGTGTAGTGTCCGTTTATAGTAGGTGTGGGAACATTGGCTTCAAGCAGCTCGAGTTTGATGTTAGGATCTAGGGGGATTTTTATTGGGTTGGCATCTTTCATTCCAAATCTATTGAGAATGGCCTCTATATATTTTGTCTGTTTGATAGAGAGGCAGCTGTTTTCTCTGTTGCGACTGATTTCTATGCCAACCAGTTTGTTGGGCTCTCCGAGATCGGTTATCTTGAACAGATTACCTAATTCTTTCTTTAGGTTATCCATCCACCATTTGTCATTGGTAAACAGTAGTAGGTCATCTACTTATACTGTTATAATCTTGATTCTGTTTGTTTTTCGTATGTAGATGCATGGATCACTATCTAATCACTTGAATCCATTACTCTGTAATTTGTGATCAGGTTTGTGATTCCACTCTTTACCCGATTGCTTAAGCCCGTATATAGTTTTTATTAGGCGACATAAGCAGGAGGTTCTGTTGTGGAAACCATCGGGTTGGTTCATGTATATTTCCTCTTTTAGGTCGCCATTTAGGTAAGCTCCTTTGACGTCCATTTGTTGTATCTCCCAATCTTTCTGGACTGCTAGGGCTAATATCGTACGGATTGTCTCAAGTCTCACAACAGGGGCAAAGATTTCATTATAGTCCATCCCTGGGACTTGGCTGAATCCTCAGGCTACTAGTCTTGCTTTGTACTTTAGTAGCTCACCTTCTTTGTTGTATTTTTGCATGAATACCCATTTATTAGTAATAGGTTTTCTATTTTTGGGTGCGTCCATAAGCTCCCAAGTATCCATTTGACAGAGTGTTTCGAGTTCAGTTTGAACAGCCTTTTCCCATTTGGGCCAATCAGATGACTCTTTAGCTTCTTTGAGTGTTCTAGGGTCCCTACTGCTGATATTTGTTTCACTAAACACTGTGTAGACCTGCTCAGCTTGTGTCGGCAGTTTGACATCATCTCCATCTTGGTCATCAACCAAATCAGGTAATAGTGTATCCTCTTCATCATGTACTGTAGTCTTTTGTCTCTTCGTGTGACGTTCTTCAATAGAATCATGTGTTCTTTTATTTGTGTGATTTGGATCATCATCAGGACCCAGTTTGTGTGGTTTATCCAATTGCTACTCCCCCTCAAACTGGCATTCTGGTGACAGACTTGGGTGATTAGTCAGTGGGAACTGGTAGTTTCACGAGACTTTGACTCGTTGTGTCTCAGTGTCATAATATTTGATAGCTTTTGCACTATCTTCATAGCCTACAAATATATTCTTTGCACTCTTAGGCTTTAGCTTATTTGTATTATGTTCATCAAGTATCCACACAGGAACGCCAAATTCCTAGATGTGTGAGATATCAGGCCGATCACCTGTCCATTTTTGGAAAGGTGTGGCATCTCAAATCACACAAGTGTATGCACTATTTCATATGTAGCAGCTGTGGTTCATTGCCTTGGGTCACAATTCTTTAGGTAGGTTACATGCTAATAGCATAGCACAACCTAATTCGACAACTGTACAATTATATCACTCCACAATGCCATTTTGTTCAGGTATATAGGGAGCAGTAGTTTGTACCTCAATTCCTTTTTCTAGACACCATGTGATCAGTTCATGGTTAATATACTCATGTCTGTTGTCAACATGGATAATTTTTGGGAGTGTATCGAGTTGCTGCTCCATCCACATTATGTAGTGTCTTAATTTACTTGAAGCTTCTGTTTTATTACTCAGAAACATAAGTTTTGTTCATTGAGTGGCCTCATCAATGAATGAAAGATAGTATTTCTGCCCTTTTAGGCCAGGTACCAACCAGGGCTGGGCCCTAGAGATCTGAATGTGTGATCTCACCAGGTTTGACTTCCCGCTGGTTTGCCTTTTTGGGTAATGACTATCTAGTATGCTTAGCCTTTATGCACACATCACAATTGAAGTTCTGTGTGCTTTCTGTCATGTTGAACCTGTTGACTAGGTTCTTTCCATGTAGCATCCATAGTCCAGCAATTGAGATATGTCCAAGGCGGCAGTGCCATTCCGCCCAGGTGTACACATTTTTTAATTTTTATTCTGAGGTTAGCAACTTCTGTGTTGTACCTGGTGCAGACATTCAGGTAATATAGGTTATTTTTCCTTTTACCATGTGCAATTTTGGTTTTATTTTTGTTATATATGTTGATCTCTCCATTGCCGCAGGAGGAACTACCTCCAGCACAGTCTATGCACCCGAGCAACAATAAGTTGTCATGTACTTCAGGTACATACAGTGTCTCAAGTAGCTGAATTTCATAATTTCAGCTATTGATCCAGCTGAGCATGGTAACAGTGCCTTTTCTGTAAGTGGTGACAGGTTTGTCACCAATGCCCCTAATTACCTTTTTAGATAATTCTTGGTAGTCATCAAAGGCATCGTGATCAGTGCATATGTGTGATGTCACACCAGAGTCCACAATCCACGAGTAGGCAGAAAAAGTGGCCTCATCAGCCTCACTGTTGTCACCAGCTACATTTACATGCATATCAAATGCCTTATGTAAGCTTTCTGTATCACTGTCTGTATCGTATGCAGTAATATATGCATGCTCTTTTCCTTTCGGGTTGGATTTCTGGTTGTCCCAACCCTTCAGAACTCTCCCCTTTCCCTTGTTCAGGGGGTTCCACCAGCACTCTTCTTCTCTATGCCCAAATTTGTTGCAAATGTCACACTTGGGTTTCCCCTTGTGTTGACAATCAGCGGTCATGTGATTTGTGCACCACAGCTTATGAGCCCTGCTACAGGATTCTAATCTTATCGCTTCATCATATCTACACATCATGTCCAATCCAGGACACATGCCGCCAACGCCACCACAGCCACCTGCTGGCCTGCCACCAGCTATTCCACTGCTGCCAGCTTTACCTACCATGGGATATGGATCGGGCACCCTGGGAATTGCTACTCCCATGTACTCCATTCAAACCACTACCACTAGTAATGATACTACAGGGACGTCCACCTCAGTTCCAAAAATTGAGAAGCTGAAGGATGGCAACTGGCTAGTGTGGAAAACTCGCATTGCCACCATCCTAAAGAGGAAGGAGGTGTATGAGATCATAACAGGTGTCACACCACAGCTGACAGACCCTGATGGTGCAGCCAAATGGGGAAAGAAGGACCTAATCATGCAGGAACTTATCCTGACGTCAGTTAATGATGCTCAAATCATGCATGTATCCAAGTGTCTGACTGCTGCTCAGATGTGGGAAGCCCTTCACACCATCCATGACCCATATGGTCAGCAATCCATCCTATCCACTAAATGAGCGCTTTACAGCACCTAAGCAAAAGAGGGATCGGATATCACCACACACCTCAAGATGCTGAAGGTGTTACATGAATGCCTAAGCCTAAACAGTCATCGGCTAGATGACACAGAGTTCAAATATGACCCAATATAGCATATGCAATAAACAAATTATGCTTGTTCAATGCAAATCCAAGTTTAATACATTGGACAGCAGCAAAACAAGTGATTAGATATCTAAAAGAGACTAAGGACCTAGATATAACCTATAAAAGGGCGGATACAAATGATAACCACATATACGGACATGCCAACGCAAGTTTTGTGAGTGACAGTGATCAGATATCCATAAGTGGACATGCATTCATGCTAAACCAGGAGGCAATTACCTGGAGTTCCCAAAAGCAAAGAACTACTATTGCACTATTGACTACAGAAGCCGAATATATGGCCATGGCTGATGCCTCACAACAAATAATATGGCTCAAAAATTTACTATATGAGATTGGATATGCACAATATGCACCGACGATTCTGCACGCCAATAACAAATTGGCAATAGTGATCACAACTAATCTACAATACCATTGAAGATCAATGCACTTCGATATAAGCAACCATTTCATTAGATGGAAAATCCAAGATGAGACTATCCAACTCGAATATTGTCCTACAAACAGTATTGAAACACCCAAGAAATTCTAATGGAAATCTCTAGGCAATCACCAGGGATACTAGAAAGAGCATAGAAGGGAGCACTTCAAGTACTCAAGGAGTGGATCTCAAGAGGAAATATCAAGAGAACTAGACTGAAGTTTATCCATCTAGCCTTTGGGGTTTATATACTATTCTACTTGTATGTACATGTTTGTGTCTGATCTACAGATGTACTTCATGTATAGTCATACTCTGTGCCCTAACAGTCAGGAGTTACCTTCGTAAGAGTCTTCTAGACAGAGATTAAACATAGCCTTCGAGGCTGTAAAGAATGGAAGAGAAGAAATGGAAATTAAAGAGGGCTGTGAGGCATAGCCTTGCACAGCACAGAAATAATTGTGGGAACAATATATCTATATAAGGAGATATTAAGGCACAAGTGTACATCAGTCTCTGAGCACATAAGGCTCAGTGTTTAAAGTCAGAGGACATGAGTCTTAACTGTCAAAGGTGAAAGATTAGATTAGATGGTCAGTCACATGACCAGATAAGATAAGATAAGAAAGAAAAAAGAGAACAACTAAGTCTGAAAGACCTTGTGATGGTACTGGACCATAACAAGTATGGTTGCCGACATATTTACAAAACCCATCACTCATGAAAAGCATTCACAACACACCTCAAACCTCGGCTTTAGCACAGCTTGAGGGGGAGTGTTGAGGGTCGATTAGATAATCATGCCAACAACTAAGCAAATAAACAAGCCATACATGACCTTAGTCAAGGCTCACCAATCCTAAAGCCCCTAGATCAAGGATTATAAACATAGGTACGAGCCTCATCGCTCAAGCTATATATCCGCTCATACCTCGCTTCACTTAGTGTGAGCTCCCCCTAAGGAACATGTACAAAAACACTGGGAGATGAAGAATCTACCCAAAGAAGCAAATGTGGAATGTATTTTAATCCTTAAAACTGTTTTTAATGATGTCTGGGAAAATTTTGATATTCATGAACTGCATAATGTCATGATCCAGACCATCCACAAATATACTGCAGCATGGAAGGTGGGTGATTTTGATGTTGAAACATGATGTTTCCGCTCTTCATATTGATCATGTTAGACTGATACTTTACAGTAGTGACTTTAACATAACTTGGTATTCCAATTATGTCCTTATCTTTATCCAGGGTCTAGAAGCACATTCTAGACTCCTTATCTCTTATCTATGACATCACTATGACATCATATTCTATTCTTATCTCAGATGAGTCATACTGACTCATATTGACTCCTTATCTATGATATGAAACACCCAAAGATCTCTAGTGAGACTCTAGGCAAACACCAGGGGACTAGGAGAAGAAGAAGAAGAATGAACACTAGCTTGTGCTCAAGAGTGGAACTCAAGGGAAAATCCAAGAGAACTAGACTGGAGGTTATCCGTCTAGCCCTTGGGGTTTATATACTATTCTACTCGTATGTACATGTTTGGTTCTGATCTACAGATGTACGTCGTATATAGTCATACCCTGTGCCCTAGCAGTCAGGGGTTGCCTTCATGAGAGCCATCAAGGCAGAGATTAAGTATAGCCTTCAAGGCTGTGAGGAATGGAAACGAAGGAGCGGAAATGAATAAGGGCTGTGAGGCATAGCCTTGCACAGGACGAAAATGAAAGAGAAGACATGCACAGCACGGAAATAACCATGGGAACAATATAACTATAAAAGGAATAATTCAGGCACAAGATGCGCATCAGTCTCTAAGTGCGAAGACTCAGTGTTTAAAGTCAGAGGACATGAGTCTTGACTGTGTGAAGATGAAGATAATAGATAAGATGAAAGATTAGATTAGATGGTCAGTCACGTGACCAGATAAGATAAGATAAGAAGAGAAAAAGAAATGACTAAGTCTTGCAAAGACCTTGTGACAGTAGGACCATAACATGATATCACTTTTTTTGTGACTCATAGTTCTATTTATATCTTCTTATCAGTAAGCTATTTGATATGCTTACTGATGCTCTTTTATGCCATTGGACGATATGTCCATGCTCAGTCAGCCATTTCATATGCTGACTGATTCTTCCTCTATTATTAGCATTCTGCTCAGTCATCATTTCAAATGCTGACTGATAGCTTACAGAGACGCTCTATTAATAGCTTCTCTTATCTTACATACCCCATTTAGGTTTCAAGCTCCGCTTAAATCTTAATCACTTCATGTATAGAAAGACCAGCATTTCTGGCCTGTATTATAATGAATTCCACTTCTTTCTTCACTACTATCACTAGTCTCTTGTAGCTGGATATCCACTACCAAGACCCTACTATCTGGTTGTCCAACATCTCTCTCTGCAACCACAAGTAAGCCCCACCTCTGACCTTGCTTGTGGGATTTCTTCTTCTGCATCTTCCTGTTGCCTGCATGACAAGAGCCTGTTCAGAGGCTGTACCCCTTGTACATTTATCATCTCGTCATTTGAAACACCAATACCACCCCTTATGCAAAACTCTCTCATTGCCACTAGGGATTTAACTGACAGGCACATGGATTTCTTCATGGAAGAGTTTGCTGGGAACAGCTTCGCTGGACGTCCTCATGAGGAACTCCAAGGAGTCTTTACAGATGTAACTGCACCACTTCTGGAGAAGTCTGTGTTAACCTTCAGCCTGAACAGCAACCTTGCATGAGAGAGTGAAGCAATGAACTTGTTAAATTACAAGTACTGGATCCTTGGTGACTGAAGACTTCTACTCTCACATAAACGAACCTGTAATATGGGAGATTTAGTCACGCAGTGGAGAAATGCAGTGATCCAAGCTACCATTGACTGGGACAAAGACCCAGCCTCCATCATGATTGCACAGGCTGCACAGGACTATAGTGACCTCCTCCAGGAGCAGGAGCAGGCACAAGAAGACAATTAGGCATGGCACACCATGAACAAAGTTTTCAGAGTCCCCGAAAGTTCTCAGGTTCAGGAAGATTCAATTGGAACCCTATCTTTCCAAATGCAACAATT
>QFEI01002129.1:4987-33183 GCA_003316145.1 Neoboletus magnificus | reverse complement strand
GACCTCCACTCTCATTCTTACATAATCACGCCCACCGGATCAGAAACTAGGAAGTGGTTCTGATTGGCCAACTACGCCGTAATCACATCTTAGGTATAAACAAAAGTAAATATAAATACCTCGTTAGCTCATAAACTCGGCGAAGGAGCATTTAATATGTCAACTCGTTCGCAGGAAAGAAAAAAAAGCACTGGCCCTGTGTGTGAAACATCGTCCGGCGGAAAGTATAGCCAACGGCGCATCGAAGCGCTAGTACCCATCAAGTCCGAGGTCCACTGAGCAAAAGAAAAAAGACACTCACTCTTGCAGCCCACAAAACACTGCGTCTCACCTGGGCGGAAATTACTTTCAAATATCGTAAGGGACGCGATGCCTTCCAGCATATGGGCTGTGCACAGGTCTCCCCCGGGACTACACATGCAGTAAGGCGAGAAAAGACCCTACCTTGCAGCAAGGGTGAGGTGCCCTCCCACGAGAGTAGCACTGCCCTGTGCTCAGTGGCCGTGGAACAGGGACCATTTCCCGTGCTGAAAGCTCGTTCTGAGCCTGGCAGTCTGACTCGGCCCTCGGAACCGGAAAACAGTCCCGCGTCGCACGGCCGTACGGCCGCACGGCACAAGGAACAGCCAGCGCGTGGTGTCCATGCAACAAGTCAGATAATTGCCGACAGTCTGGTGTGACAGTCGCGTGACTAGGCAGCCTGCAAGAGAGCGTTTCAGTCATTCAGTTACGCCTGGAGCACATACTTGTCAATCTGAAGAGCAGGGCCAAGGTACCAATGGAACTTAACTTACTTGCCACCAATTACGTCTCGCGGTACAGAGAAACCCTTGTAACTGACGAAGACTATAATAGACGATGTTCCAGAAAAGAGAGAACGAGATCGTCGAGACTGCTGCTACACCATGCAGCAACCCACCACGCCGCGGAGAGCCGACTAAAACCCCAAGAAGCCAATCACGGGTGAAAATAGAAGATGACGGAGGTGCTCACTGCTTTGCTTGTCGTCAGTGCAACACTGAGCTGTACATCAGGTCAGCAAATAGATCTCTTTACCCAATTGACTTAAGTAGTTGATTATTCAGCTTTTAACAAAGAATCGGCAGTATACGCAGCACATTCAAACTCACTTCATCCTCGTCGAGGAGAGATAAGTTTGGCCTAGCTGAGAAGCACTCAGGTCACGGGAGAAGCTCCTCGCCCAAAGCCGAGTTCTAGAACTGAACACGAGGCAAATTTAATACTTGTGCCTATAGCATACGAAGTTCGTCATGCGGACTTCAAGACAACGAAGCAACCTTCAGGCCACGTCGCCCAAAGATGGGACAAGGCACCATGAAGATGACCCAAAGATGCTACGCGGAGTTTGCAGGGACCATAATTTCCTAAGTTTGAATATATTATTAGGAGTCATCGACTTCTACTGGTAGATTGCCAAACTTTGGAGAATAGTTGCCTTACTGAAGACGCGTGAATAGTTGATGGTGGGCCGAGGAGGCGGATGTGATGGATTAAGAAACATCTCTCTCTTCCCTAGATCTCTTCTGATGGGTCACAGGACTCAGGAGATCGAGAAGGTTGTAGGAAAGTTGACTATTTCCATTCGAGCTGACGTACCATCTATTTTCCGGCAATCATGCTCCATAAGGCAGGATCTATCGATGTTCAACTGTCTGTCGACTTATAAACCAACCCATTATCGAGAATCATAGACTTGCAACTGCGAATGTTTGCTTTCTGAGCTAGAACACCTGTAAATTGGGATGACTCGCCAGTTCCGCGGAACTGGAGAGGCGGTACAGAGATCATGGACTGGTGCAGGTGCTCAAACCGAGGAACCTTCTGGGCTAAACCGAAGTGTCGCGCATTGCAAATAATTTCCAAAGGCGATTGCCGAGATGACTTCATACACCCATTTTCATCTGATCACTGGATGGTTCGATACGTGTCTGTATCACTTGATATGGAATCAGCCTGCCCCATCGTGAAGCGCACAGCACACCGCAGCTGGATGATGTATCTCAATGAACGGGTCATTTAGCAACAAAAGTTCAACATACCCTTGTGATGCCCATTATATTGTCGGACGGTCTCGCCCGAAGCCATCTCCCAGAGTCGAGCAGTGTGATCCGAGGATGCTATTGAACCAGTACACACCAATGATTATGGGTAAGTCAGATAACAGTTTCTCACCTGTCACCAGATATGCAGAGTCCGCACTAAAAGCACAGTCCCACACCCATCGCTGATGCCCTTGGAGTACCTTCTCTTGCTTCAACTCATAATTCTGAGATATGGACCATATCTTCACTGTAGTATCCGCAGAACATGTGGCGAGATACCTAATGCATCCGTATGAGCCCCGATGCATGCAGAAAGGGAACCCAGATACATAACTTACCTAACGTCAGGACTGAGAAGGACGCGGGTTATATACTTCTTATGCGCGCTGAACTTGGTTACGGCCTGGTATCTTGGGAGCTCAGATTTCTCTTCGTTAATCTTCCAGACATAGCATTTGCCCTAATTGCGGAATGAAGAACACTGATGCAACCCAAGCATTGGAGTCATGCCTTATTATTTCCAGCAACCAAACACGATCCATCAGAAGCCAGACTAACAGACCGGATAGGCACATCTCCCGCAGGGGTCTTACGCTTATGCGTTAAGAAATCGGAAAAGTGGAGATGAAGTTGACGTACCAGTTCATGTGAACAGAGATTTTCAGATAAGTCCCACTGCTTGATGCATCCGGCCTGATCACAGGAAATGAGCTCTCCTTGGTTAGGATGGACGCAAACGTCGTTGACTGAGTATATTCGTTAGCATGATCTGAGGAGAGCAACACGGTAAGATGTGGCTACCAGGGGCGCCATTATCGTAAGTGCGGTGCACTTGTGTACTCCTGAAGCGATAGATGAAGACAAGTACTAGAACTATTAAACTCAAATGGATGAGTACCTGAGGTCCCATATCCTGATAGTGCCGTCTTCACTACCAGTAACTAACCACTTCCCTTCACTGTGGAAGGAAACGGAGGTAACATTCATGGTGTGAGCATCGAGACAAGTCAGCTACCGAATCGCATACTTCAATATGTGGGCTACGGAAATGGGGGAGACCAACCGGGGTGGAGGAAGTGCTAGCGACTTCGTAAATGTACACCTTCTTGTGGATTGCCGCAGCGAGCAGACGCTTGCTAAGAGCCGGAACGTGAACGAAATCCTCCACAAGGAGAAAAGCGTTGAATTACTCAGGAGAGATAGCGAGACGATTTACTTGCTAATGGCGAAACCAAGTGTGACCCGATTTGCAGTGTGTTTGAAAAGACAGTGCTCACGCCAGACTCCCCCGACCTTGCGATGGTGCGGGAGCAAATTCCACTCCAGGCCTCCCAAAATCTGATTTCATGGTCGTACGAGCCCGTCACTAGAACGACCGACATTCTGCGTCAGTTGTAGTCGATGATAAATGAGGGTTCTCGAAAACGTTGCAGCCGTCCAATACGGAATCCTGACAAATTATTTAATCGGGTTTCTGAGCTCCGCTGTTTCCCATGCACCGCTGCCTTTGATAGCTGTTATACCCTTCATTTTTCGCCTCGCGTTTCTCTTCGGAAAGTTGCACATGTATGTACATGATCCTCACTTTCAAGATCCACCAACAGCCTGCTCTGAGGTCCGTTCATTTACAGAGCTCCGCTCAGATGAATCGCTGGGGCCAGGCCGAGGATCAGGTCCGGCTGATACAAGATGGCAACGTGTTTGTAATTGGATATGTCTGCCACGCGTCACTCTAGGATCGTTTGCCTCATCGCGGGGTGGACTCGTGGATACTTGAGTCCTTGGGGACCTCCAGCACTATTACGTCCCTTCCATGATGCCGCTCTGCCTCGACCTTTACGAGTTCATCCATTTCATAACTCACAGCTAAGACATTGTCGCACTTCATGTACCAGGCATCTCAAACGCACACACAATCGCACGACGACCCGTCGTCCGTGAATTAATTGAGTTCGGCTATTGCAATCGCTCTGGCTAGTAATGTGTCGTCAAAGCTGTTCTTCGCAAATCCAATAAGCGACATTCTTAGATTTCCGCACCAAACAACTACCCAGGTTGCAAGAACGAATTAGGCACGCCTATTCAGTGGGTCCTATCACCGACTGCTCCCCGCTGTGAGATCGAGTAATCTTGAGATCGAAGGAGGGCAGATCTAACTAAATATCCCTCCAAAGGCTTATAAGGGGGTGCAACCCACCGGCCAATGGTACCCAACAACCTTCAGCACTCGCCGTTCGCCAACCTACTATTTTGGCTATGAACGCGTTCCCCGTAAGTCGCCTACTTCACTTCTCAGAGTCTTGTTGACATGGAGCTTAGAACGGCACACGAGTTTTCTTCTGGACTGCTGCCGGTGAAATCAAATATGGTACCGTGCAGTCTACAAGCCGCCTCGCCGATGTAAACTCTCTTCCTTGATATGTGCCATGCCTGTGTCTGACAGTCTGCAGGGGACGCAAGTCGTCGTTGTAGCGGTGGACGGCGGCGAAGGTCATCGCAGCCTGCCGTAAGTAGCTTGAACATCACGAAGCCCAAGCACAGTTGCTGACTCCAACCAATAGTGTCGCCAGTGTTTCAAAAGTAAACTAAGCCGAGTTGTTACTTATTCGGGCGCACACATCATCTGCATTGTAGATCTCATTACACTTGCTAGAGCCATTGCATGGACTTCACATCCCCCACACTGTATCAATCGCTTCCCATCGGCCATACATTTATTTATTCGCCTGTAGCCGCGGCCTGTTCCTAATACACATCATGTCGTGTTTCGCTTTTAATTCACCAGGCTTAGATTCCGAAAACCGCATCACATGGGTGAATTTGTTATGGCGTGCCCCCAAACAATCTGCGGACAGCCGCATGGTATCAGTTACCAGGTTCCGGGAATCGGGTCATAAATCCGACTGCATGTTTGCTGTTTCGTCCGGTAGAGCCGCAAGAGTAGGGAATCGCTTGGTGAGCCCATCCCTTCCCGACAAGACAAAATTAGGGCGAAGAACTCAAGCGAGAATTTGACGTCGAGATCTAGACCGTTGAGCAGGTATGCGAGATCGGGGTTGATGCTCTTGGTTTTCTGGATTGGCATGCAACGCTTGCCCAAGAGGCTTGTCCGATCGCGGTATTCCCCTAGTTCTCGAGGGTTGGTACCTCGGAGGTCGGAGACTGCAACGTCATTGACGTTGGGGTCGATGCAACACCCGCTCTGAATGACTAATTTATGAGTACCCCGCTTGTACGTGTCGCAGTCCCTTCACATCATATCCGCGCTCGTGCATGTGAGCAAATGGAACCAAAAAAAATCGCTGTTTCACGTTCGATACGATCGTATACAAAAATTTGATTTCACCTGAAACCGACTTGGGAGTCATTTCGTGTATTGCTGTAGTCAAAAGAGCTCAAGTGTCAACGACATGACATTTCCAAATATGCTGCATCAGAAGATGCTGTCAGGATTGAGATACAATGGGGCGCTCCCTTCTGCGAAGTTTGGCCTTATCCAGATATCCACTCTTCATTTACTCAACAAACCGGCGTGGCTTGTGTTCACGCGTGCCAACTCCCACTTTCCCTGTGTCACCCACCCCGTAATCCTAGCTGGGACTGAGAAGACGCAAACCATGAGGAACTAAACACGTACTCTAACCATTATACTTATACGTTGCCCATGCTCAGCTTTATCTCTATCTGTTGACGGCAGAATTGCATGCCTCCAGTGGTAGCGGACATCGTCTCTGCAGTGTACTCAGCACAGGTATTCAACCTAGATGCACACGTATATGTCACCTCTGTAGATAAATGCTACCAGACGGAAGTAATATGTCAAAGCACTCCAACTCCGCAGGATAGCAGGATTCCATCCTTAATGTCCTCGTAGCTCCTAGGCTCACGCCTAAGATCCATGCACCACTCGCAGAGACGTTATCGATGTGAGGAAGGATTTCACCAGACGAAGCCAGGTGCAACAAGTGAGTTTGTGTGCCTTTCGAAGGGCAGAGAGCTCGCAGGCGGTGCAATATGGGAGTCAGGCCGCGAATTTCAGATTCCGGCCAGGAAGAAAGGTTCATTTCGCGGTAATCCCGAATAACATTGTCGTAGTGACCCTTGGGGAATGAACGGTCGAAAATAGAGAGGTCTTGGACTATGTACTCACCTCGTGGAATGTGTAGTAACGGTCTGGCAAAAATACACCCTCCACGTGAGTACCGTCCGAGACTGGATTCCGAGCACGAAAGTCACTCTGAAGTCTACGCACCCGTATGCTCTCAGTGGCGTCGAGTTGACTCAAAGCCGTAGTCAGAAGCAATCGCTGCTCGCGGACGTCGAAGAAGGTTGGGAAAAAAGTAAACCCTTCTGGTAGCAAGTTGTTGGCAGTTCCGATGGATGTCAGATGCCTGACGGTTCTTTCTGAGTGAACAGATGGGGCGAAATGTTTCGGGATGCCTTGAAAAAACCTCATTGGATGCCCCGGCACTAAACGTTCAGCGCTGTCTGTTGGGTTGTCAGCCTTGTTCCGTATGGCAAAACTGCCGAACCGGCCCGATCGTGTTCTCGCATGCACACGTTCTCATCACCTCAAGTCCCCAGTGCTTCCACTACAACATTGCAAGGTATTGGATAGCAAGACAACACGATACCAAATTTAATACCTCTCCTTCTACACTGATACATTACTGGAAGGCCAATAAATCGACGCGAATTAACTATCAACGATACGCTTCATGACCATTGACGACGAAGTCGCCGTTCCGCCTTCGAGTCGGGATCAACGAAGTAGCTCCCTCTATGCTGCATTGGCTCGGACGACCGCGCGAGCTATTACTTTGTACTTCTCCCGTCCGGTGAGGTTGTTCAGGCCATCCAAAGGCAAGTCAAACACCATGAAGGTTCTCTCTATTAACCGTCCGCAAACCCAGTGAGCGGTTGGCACTCACTCCGAGGACATGCTAACAGCCGTGGCACTACTCTCGGTTCTCAGTATATCGCATCACTCATCAAGAATCAAGGTGTGGTGTCCACCTTCTTCCGAGTGTATTCCGAATCAAGGCTCATATCATTGTAGTTCATGGTAATACCTAAACACTTCGTTCCGCCAATGCTCGCCAACGCAGTCCTGGGTACGGTGCTTTGGACCGTGTACACCGAGTGCTCTAGTTATCTACAATCTCACCTCGGAGTTCACTCGATGTTCACGGTTCCATTGTCAGGTGCTGCTGCGGGTGGTATGCAAGCCTTGGTCGCCGCACCTGTAGAAAACATGAGGCTTGTCATCGAGGGCGGAACTGGGAATGGATGGTCCCATGCGTGGAAGGAGGTCTTCCGGGGAACACAGCCGATACGCGTCACGAGTAAATCTGATCAAATCAGAGATATCAGACAAGTCAGGCTCTGGATGAAAGACGTCGGTGAAATGGCTGGGCGTGGCTGGGCTGGATGGGGGTGGGGCTGTGGGAAGGATGTCTGTGGTGGGCAACCTCAATTCACTGGCTGGCAAAGTATCTTATCTGTCCCTTTTTCAGGTTTCGCTGCTTTCTTCACAGTTTTCGAGATCACTCGCAAAGTAGCAAACAAGGTCAAACTCGCGACACACCGTGTTCTTCGGAGGTTGCAATCAAGGAACGAGGCATCCCACAATGTTAATGTTCAGCTGCCTCGATTTACCCATGCTTTCACACTAGTCTGCGGCGGCATGATGGCAGGCTTGGCATATGAGAGCCTCTGTAGGCCGTGGGATGTAGTGCGTCGAACTATTGCCCTCGAAAACTCACGCGTACCTCATCCGAGCAGCCGACAATCATCATGCTCCGTCTTGATGGAAAAACTTCAGGGAGATGGCATCGCATCATTTTTTCGTGAACATTCGGCGACTATTCCTGGACGTCCCGAGCTACGATCCAATGCTCGTCGTCAGATCTCTTCCGCTCTTCGGATGGTCGCTCGCATTGGTCCGTGGGGCGTGGGTTTTCTGGTATGGGAGTCATTTGGTCCGGGTTTAGATTGAAAGGTAGATTTGAAAATGAGACCCCTACGTGTTTTGATGTTGAACCGTGTTGATCGCTGCAACCGTTTAAGTGGTGTTTCCAGTTAGTTCCGGTAAATGAACTCGCTTGTCAGCTGCGCATTTCCAGAGGAGCTTCGGACCTGCAACGCGAATGCTCCACGACCACTCTCCAAACAATCGAGCTTGCTCCGACACCACGCAAAAATCCCCGTGCACATGATCCGTGGCATAACAACAATGTAGGCGCCATTCGTATGTGACGTACTCACCTATGGGCTGCCTTCCACGTGGCTGTACAGGTCCTCCTTGTGGCGTTCGCCGGGTTAATGGGGGCCATTCGATTTTCATCGTTCGAACCTTCCTCGATGATCGCCAGCAGCAATGGTACCCATTTCTTGTCACCCGGAAAGCACTAGAAACGGAAGGATTTGGTACCGTATCAGGAAGACGTTTCACAATAATCATGATGCAGCCGCCATGATTTGGTTCAAGATTGGATCCGATTCGTTCATACAGTCATGGAAGCCTGACCTGGCGAGAAAGGTCCAAGGTCCGGCAGGTAACGAATGCAGGAAGTAATTACCTGATCCCGCCTCGGATCGAGTCTGTTTTACCTCATCGGCTGATAAGACCACACGGGACTTGTTCAGGTGGATGCCTAGCAGTTTCCGTTGATCGGGGCTTGGCCCTACCCTCCCAAGTTGGAGCATAACTATTAAACCTAGATAGACCACAGCGACGCGCAAATACATGTATGACGAGTAACAGTTTTGATACGTAGCGTTTTCTCTCCACTTTCCTGCCGACTTGAAACCTGAAGCCGGCCCGAGGCCCAGGTCCTGGCATCGACTGAGAGAGTGGATCACGTTCGACGGTGCCGGCGCGTGTTCACTGACCCACTGGTGATAACCTTGACCCAAGCTTTCATGACTCTACCGAGTAGATAGCTTACTTCATGGCACTGAAACGTTTCCGATCCACTTGCATTCACCCCTGAGAGGCTGAGATTCTCAATTCAATCTCGTATGCGGGAGTATCTCCACCCCCCTGGAACTTGTCCGTAACATGCCTGTAGGTCGCCATCTGTCTTTGGTTTGACACCGGATGATCGATTTCCTTTCACGCTGCCTAGCGATGAATTCACCCACATCTTCTTACATGCCACTTCTACACTGCTTCAAGGGGTGTGTTGTCTGGTATCTGTCGGCTACCATCACTTCGCAGAGCCAGGATCGACTTGTCAAACACCATGGTTGATGTTTCACCAAAATTGAGGATTGATCAAGCGGTATGTTGATTGTATTGCCGCGTACTGGGACAGAACACTCCCGTGTAAGCAGCTCCCTGGAAAGGGTGAATGTTGAACAGCGGTCTATCATTGAGGTCGTCATGCACTTCCGAGTCAAGTCTATCCGACATGTCACGGCGTTTGCTTTGAATGATACACATCGATCCAATCAGCCGAACAGTACTACGACGTGACGTGGTTGATCTTTGCGTATCGGTAGCCTTTCCATCCCATCAAATAGTTAATAGAAAGAAAATACCATTTTTTTCCTGGTGTTTTGTATGTGATCACTCGACCCTGACAGGATTCCTCTTATAGACTACGAAAACAACATGGCAGCTATCAAAACTTCCACTTTGGCCAATTCAACTGTAACGGACTTGTAGAGACTTTCACGAACATTCTAGACATTACATAAGCCATATATTTATTGTGAGGCTCAGCCCGGGATGCTATCGAAGAATTGCAGGTGGTGTTCACCACACTAGAATATTTCGTTATCCTGTCGATCACTTCACAAGCATGCCGCGTTGTGCGCGAAAAGGGTGCGGTCAGGAGTTTTCATCGGAAGAGAACACGGGAACCAGTTGTCATTACCACCCTGGAGCACCAGTGAGTTTCGGCTGTTGGTCATGTTAGATCGGTTGTTTCAAGCTGTTACATTATCAGGTCTTCCACGAGGGCCTTAAGTCGTGGTCATGCTGCTCAAGTGTCAACAAGCCGGTTCTCGACTTCGATGAATTCATGGCTATACCTGTATGCACGCCTTGTTGCCTGGTAGGGCACGTTCACCGCTAACCACCATCAATCCTACTGGCAAGGGTTGTGAGGCTGATGCACATACAGAGGCAGCACCACAAGCTGCCCCCCAGGTGCCGAAGCCTGCCGCTACTGAGGTTTTCACAATGACGGAATCGAAAGAGGGAAAAGAAGTATATTCTACGGGGCCGACACTTCAATCACAAACATCTGTGCCTCTCCTCACTGGCACTCTCCCTGTTGAATCCGTTCTCCCCTCTCCCCCGGAAGAGGAAGATGATTTAAGTGTAGCGGTCACACCTGGCACACACTGCAGACGTAAAGGCTGTAGCGTAACTTTCGTGAGGGATGCAGAAAACCGTATCGGAAACGGAGAAGGCACTGTTTGTACCTACCACCCAGCGCCAGTACGTTTCGACTCTTCGCCGCCTTCGCTCATAGCTTCCCATCCATTGACCGGATCGATTCATCCCGCAGCCCATCTTCCACGAGGGAAGCAAGGTGTGTGGCCCCGTAGATTACGTCGCCCGCGCACCATTCCCCACACACTTCTGTCTGTATTTCTGACGATTCTCATGCGATGTTCAGGGTTATCTATGCTGTAAACGGCGAGTCCTGGAGTTTGAAGAATTTCTTAAGATCGAAGGATGCAAGAAAGGCCGCCATGTTTTTGTATCGAAGAAGGGTGAAGAGCGGGTGCGTGGCACCACTAGTTTTATTACGTCGCCGTCACGGCTGCTGATCACTTTTTGATCTGTTTGGGATCACCAGGCTGAACGGCTCACTGAGTGCCGTATAGATCATTACCAGACACCGAACGAGGTGCACGTGTCTGTGTTTGCCAAGCAGGCTGACAGGGACAGAAGTAAGGTGACGGTGGAAGAGACACAGGTTGGTATTACAATGCAGACGCCTACCGACCCCTTCTACTGCTTTACTCACGGGAGTATGCACAGGTCCATTTTGATCTATATCTTCCTGCCCAGAAACGGTTCAAGCGGACTATTCAGCTCTTTGGTCCAGTCTTGCCGGAAGGATCTTCACACAAGTTTTTTGGGACCAAGGTAGATGTCGTCTTGAAGAAGCTGGATACCCGAAGCTGGACCGTCCTCGAGAGGACAACGCGTGATCTCGGAAATATCAGCTTGACGTTCGGGGTCGGGGGCAGAACCGGTACAATCGGTGGCAAGGAAATTATACTTGACGAGCAGAATCGAAACCGAGTATTATGAAGAAATTGTCATGGATACCTAGACTCTTTTGTCGAAGAGGTTCTGCATGCACATTTAACGAATAGCATGATATAATGTATGAATTTCTATACGTGTATGCATCAGAAGATGTTGCAATCGCCGAACAATCACAGCTCGCCCGGTATTTCTATCTTCTGGAACATTTGGATAACGTCACCCTCTTGGAGATTATCGAAGTCCTGTAAGTTGACGCCACATTCTGAACCTTTCCTAACCTCGGTAACGTCCTTCTTCAGCTGCTTCAATGCGTCTATGGTACCTGGCAACAAGTTCCAACTCGATACATCTGAAATGTAACAATGTTAGTGCTCACCTTCATATATAGTTTTATCTTCTCTTAATACCCTGACAGGGCTTGATCGTTGCACAATCCCATGGGTGACCCTGCACCCAGCGATCCTTTTGTAATTTCCTTTCATTTGGATCTCGAATAACTGGAGCACAGTCGCCTCGCCGGTGACTTTGATGTCGTGAGTACACGGTAGGAGAGATATGACGCGATCTCGGGCATCGTCAATGACGCGGTATATGATGTTGGATGTATAAATTGGGATGTGGTTCTGGGAGGCGGAAGCTCGGACACTCCGCGGTACGCCGACTGAGAATGCGACTATCATGGCTGACGCGGAAATTAACGATTGTATACAAGAAATCCGAACATAGACACACCGTCTGCGGCTTTTGCCATCATGACATCGGATTCAGAAACATCCCCTACGCCGGTGGAAACAACCTTGACACCTGCTAAGTGATTCCCAATATCCCTGACTGCACCAACTAGAGCCTCGACACTGCCACTAACGTCACCTTTGACAACCATGCGAAGATGCTTCTTCTTGACCTCCTGAGTGGAATTGTCTTCAGCTCCTGCGAGTGCGATGCGATTACCCCTCTTTGCTTTGTATGCAATTTCTCTCTCTTTCTCCTCCCTCTCCTTGTCTGCTTGCCTTGCGGCATTTATTGCCTCGACATCACCTAGGGCACTCTCTAGATCCCGTTTCCGTTCTCGATTTGCACATGCTTTCTTTATGTCGGCATCGCTACCCGATAGGACCTCTTCACCAGCAGCGGGAAGCGACTTCCAACCTATGACAAGGACAGGGGTACCGGGTACAGCAGATGTGATGGGTTGCAAGGAAGGGGAAAGAAGGCGGCGTGTCGAACATAACGAAGTCCCCGCAAGAAGGGGTATTCCTAGAGAGAGAGTGCCGCGTGTCATAAGAACAGTTGCAACGGGACTACGCGCATAGGTTAGTACTCGTGGCCAAAATGGGGCTAGGAAGCGAGGGTGCATACTCACCCAAATCCTTTGAGTATCCTGGACTCGAGGACATACCCTACGGGTGTGCAATCTTGTTCTGCACGGAGGTCCATTACATCAGCAACTAGGGCAACGGTTTCAACAAGCTCAGGCAGTCCATGTCCGGTGAGCCCGGAGACGGTAACGCAAGGTATATCCCCGCCACCCTCTTCTAGGGGAACCCCGGCAGAAAGTAATGCAAGTTTGGTCTTTTCCTGCAGGCCACGTACACAGCGGAAGAACGTGAGTATACTAGATGCATAGACTGCGAAAAAGGGAAGAGTGTAACGGATGTACAAGGGGAGACTTACGACATCAGCTTCAGGCTTGTCAACCTTGTTAATGGCAACAACCATTCCAACATTACCTCCTTCCTTCTCACGTTTAACAAGCTCGATAATTTCCAGCGTTTGGGGCATGACACCGTCATCTGCAGCAACCACTAGAACAACGATATCAGTGACCGAAGTTCCACGCGCACGCATGGCCGAGAAGGCAGCATGGCCCGGGGTGTCCAGGAATGTAATGAGACGTTTGTCTCCCTCAGATGTTGATGAGGAGTCACCAGTCATGCTCAACGGAACACAGAAAGCACCAATATGTTGCGTGATCCCGCCTGCTTCAGAAGCAGCAACGGAAGAAGAACGAAGATTGTCGAGAAGAGTGGTTTTTCCGTGATCAACATGCCCCATAATCGCTATAATGGGGGGACGCGCTAGCAGAAGGTGAGGGTTTTCCGACGGAGGTCTATTAAAGAGCGCTAGAGTCAACGGAACGCTCTAAGAGAATAGAAGCTCAGAGTATCAAAACCAGCGAGAAACATGCTTACGGAGGGTATAGGTCGAAAGCGGCTTCATCGTTGATTATGGGATTACGACCGAACTCTTGTACGAGTAGAGCACCATAGTCACAGGTCAAAACTGTAGTGATGGTTCAACAGTCTGATTATGAGAAGGAAGAGTACCGACCATAATCATATGAAGACTCTTCATACATTCCTACTTGCTCCATCTTCCGTTGAAGTGTACCTTTGAACGAAACAAATCAGACCATTGCATATGGGAAAATAAGATATCCCGTACGCAAGCGAACGTTCAATAGCTTGGCCAATTGCCCAACCGAAACAGTTGACGGAATATAGAGATCCGCTTGCATTTGCTTGGGTTGTAATTTCCGACCACTATCTCTCTCCCTCTGTTTTCCATACCAGCGACTTATCCCCGATGTACCTCCCCTGTTTGTACCTGCGACGGAAGCATGGCCGGGGCGAAGAGGACCAAGTCCTTTGAATTTTGATTGGGACGAGCGCGACGGGGTGCTAAATTCAATTTCGGACTGAGAGGCAAGGGGACGAAGGGAATCGCGTTCGTTGAGCCTGGGTGTCGACGAACGTGATATAAGATGAGGCCTGGACTGAGGGTGCGGAGTAGGGGTATTGGAACGGAAGGAACTGCGTTCGATAGGCTTCATTTGACATTGTTGTGAAGCAACCTGAGGAATGTGTCGAAAAGCGCTAGGCTCAGGAACTCTGTTGGCTTCTGATCGAAGAACCTGCCTGAAAGCAGGCTAATGTTCACTGGTGAGTTTTTCACATACTGTTATAACCGACTGAGCCCACCTGTATTTTAGGTGCTATAGCGACGGATCGCGCATTCTTTGGAATGCGGATAATGGTCCATCGCCGGTGCATCGTCACCCCAGCGCGGCGGGGGAGCAGAAGCTAGCTGGTCAAGTCTCGAACGACTTGAACTTGTTGGCAAAAGCCTCGTTGACGGTGAATGTAGTAAGCACTACTATGTCAAGTGATGTTGGCATAGCCACGTGAATACGGCTAATGACTACAATTAGTACTAGTACCTAGTCACCGATACACGACTAGCAGGTTCTGCCACCATATTACCGGTTGGTAATACGCTACTTCAAAACTTGGCTTGGCCCGCCAGCAGAATGGCTGCGTTTATTATGGGTCACCGCCTACTGCCAAGGCCCATGTCTTTCTGCACACCTTTGGCCCAACAGTGCCGGCTATATGCTCTCTCTCGTTTTCCCCATCGTACTCCTGGTTTTGGGAGAAATTCCCGGGGCAACATGTCGCGCAGGCCCCAGTCAGACCCTCCTTCAGAAGATCATCAGTGGACCTCGTCAGACTACAAAGAAAAACCCTCCGTAGACTACTCACAACTTTGGGGGCAGAGCATACACTCCACCACCGATCACGATGCAGGCTTGAAGCGTTTGCTAATGAACAACGACGAGCTCGTGGTCACAAGGTAGCGAAAGTTGTCAAGTTTGGCTCGTTGCTCGGTCTCACTTCTAACTAGGCAGCTTGAAATGCTCAATATCTTTATGGGATTCGAGCAGTCGAACCGATATGTTATAGGTGTGCTCAGACTTTCTGACGCAGATTTTACTGTTATTCACTGAACTTCGCTGTGAAGCCAACCCGGCTGGAGAATCACTCGGATATATTGTTGAAGAACCGCGGGGATTTTTTTCGATGTTCGCAAGGCAGGTATTTAGGACACATAGGCCATTCCGAGCACTAGTCATAGACCTTAAAGGCTCCCCGATCCTTTGGGTGGGTGGGTGCGGTTCGGCACCACTACATTAGTGTAAATATCCCATTACTTTCAGATCCGTCGCCCATTTTCTTGGATAAACTCTCGCATGTTCGTTCAGCGTCCCAGGGATGCCCCGGAAGGAGAGTTAGTTCTGGACTCCTTTGCAGAGGTGCAGCAAGGGTGGCATCCCTGGAGGAGGAGGTACGATTTATTCCTGCGGTATGTGTTTTCCTGCTTTCCTCTAGGCTCTCTGAATAATCTGTTGACCGGGCCGTTGTATCGTATTGATTCCTCGTCTGCTCAACAACTCCGTCGGCCCGTTGTGTCAAATTACAACGTTTGCCTCTTCATCCGCATAATTGGCAATATACTTCCCTCTCACCTGACCTCCTCCTGTGCGATCCTTCCCTTGTTAAACTACATCGCAACTCCGCGCCGCAACTCCACATCTCCTTTCCTTTCGGTGTCTTTCAATCTTGCATGAATCCCTTGCTATCCCCACGATTCCTACGATCATCATGGATTCTTTTCAACGCGAGCATGGTATAATTTCAATCTTACATCAATGAATCTTTCCCCATTCATGCCTACGCCATGACGGTGGGTTTCTATGGCCCATATCCTTGACATCATATCTGTCCGCTCCATGACTATGCCAACCGGTCCGCTCGAGCCCTGTTCATCGGTGCTTGTTGCCTCCCCTGCCCCCATCCTTATTGTGATCGGGGATGGGACTGTACTGCTTTATCTATATCGTGTTTGTCTTTCCATCCTATTGGCCTGCGTGTTATCGACTCTACGTGGCTCACTATTGCCTGTGTTCTGATTCAGGTGCCATTTGGTTTTTGGTTCAATGAACGGCGTTCTTAATCTGGATGTGTTTCCTCCGTCCACACATGTTGCACCGATGATCGCGTCGTTTCTACTTCCTGTTTCATCGTGTCCATCCGACGCCATTATTCGATTTCTTTGCTTGTTCGACGTTCTCCGCTCTTGTCGGAATCAAATTATATCCCGTGACTCCTCGCTCCTTATATCCGCCCATATCCTTCTCTCTCGTGACCACATTCCCCCGGCTGGCAACCTCTGTACGTCTTTTCCTCTTTGGATTCTCTCCACATCTCATGTTCCTAGTTTATCTGATTGCTGCCACCGAAAAAATGAATGGCGCAACATTGTATTTGGTTGAGCAACCTGTACCCTGCTGATTACTCAACTGGTGGGTTTTCGGACCTCCAACTGTCTGTCATCCCGGGACACTTCGTGGGTCGGTGTCCTGGCACTGCTTTCGACAACTGCATACGGATGAATTACGTTCCGTTTTTAATACCGCTCCGTGTCAACTCCTTCACCAAATTTAGGTCAACTCCTCACCGAGTACTTACTACCCTCGGTTCAGACCCTCAGCCTGAATCCGCTACCCTCGAAGCCCATTTCAACCAATTTGCACGTATAGACGGGGGCTTGTGGGCGTGGCATTTTGTCTTACGGGATGCGCAAGGGGATGCCATTGCTAGTGTCAACAGAGCATTTAGGGGATTTGGGAGGGAGGTAGGGTGGCATTAAGATACACCCTGAATTGGTGCGAATGACTACTTCAATTTCAGATCTTCACGGACACTGGGGAGTACACCGTATCCTTCCGGGCGTCGGATGAACAAGAGGAAGTTTACAGTTCGAGCCAGAATAGTGAGGTGATATTACACAAGCCCAGCGTGGAGAGGAATTTGACCGTTGAAGAAAAGGCGGTAAGTTCGATCTGTTCGGAGATGACGACTTGATAATAAATGATCATGAGGGCAGCTTGTTTTGGCTACGGCAAGTGAGATCACCCAATGTAGTTCAAGGAATTTGCACGTATGCTGATTGTATCCCCAGTTAACATCGACTACGATTATTTTTCCAGGCATTCTGAAGGAGGGTGCGTAGTCTGTTCATTTGACGATCTCCCACACTACATTTGCAACAGGCACGGATTTGGTTTCTGGTGGAGCTCCGGAGAATAAGCATACGGGTAACAGCACTTGCGCGCATACTTTTGAATGACTCGTGGTACCACAACACGGATCGTACATTAGTATCCCTCGCCCACCTCACACAAGGTTTCTAGAAACATCTTCAGATCATCCTGATCGACCTCGAGAATACTTGTGTTGAACGAGTTGTGAGAGGACCGGGCGTTGCATCGTTCTTTGGCGTTGATGAATGCTAGACCAAACTCGCTGATTGGTGGAGCTCAGTCCCTTGGATCCGTAAAAGAGCGTTTGAAAACCTACTTCTTTGTTACATCTCCTAACTCCAGTGATCCCATGACCCCTACAACAATGTATGTCCTTGTCCTCTCGTTCAGACATGCGAGCACGAATGGTAAACTCTTCTTTCCTCGGGCAAGTTTCGTGCCTGGCAATTTGTCTCTTAATGCATCGATTAACCAGAGCGCCAGACGCGAGAGTACGCCGGGATGGGCAAACAGTGCAAGATCAGGTCCCTGAGAGAGAACGACGACACGATGAGAGCGCATTGTACGGATGTCCTGTTTGTCGATTATTGAGGTTCCTTGCCGTATGATGGCCCGATGGAGTGACATGGACAATGCGAGTGCATCTCGAAGAGGGACAATGCTGGAATATTCAAGTATTCAGCTGCAACCAACATAGAGAATGACTTACTCAGCGAGAGCATCATAGGCCGCCCAGAAGTTCTTTACCCACCAGGGAACTTCTGTGCGTTCTTCTGTGTCGTCTAAATTCTCTTCACCACCCTCTCCGTTTGCGTTTGCACCTTCACCGCGCTCTCTGCTTTCGTGTGCTTCATCAATGGTGTGTTTACTACCCTCCCAGACGCGTCCGCTACCGAACCATTCCCCACCGTGTCGGGCGCCTTCGACCTCAAGTTCCATCCTGATGCCGCCGGCCACATCCAAGAGTGAACTGACGGCCTCAACGGCATCGGCGGCGCTAATAGGAGGGGCACGATACCCAAAACATCGAACGAAGGATGGGTATGTGAGTTCCACAAGACCATACTCAGGGGCGATGACATCCAGCTTGGATCTTAACTGATGCTTGAGATCGAGGTCCATATGGGCGTGTAGCTGTTGAGTCTGCGGTATTGAAAACCTGCCTCAGATGAGGTCAGTTGTTATGCATCACTGAAACGGTTGTCTGAAGGTCATAATCACCCCATTTTGGCGAGTAAGCCTGTAAGTCTCTTCCGACCTCGTTCCTTCCAAATTCCAAGTTTTCCTGCTACATAACTGGAGTGAAACATGGCATCATATAGGGTCCAGTGACGAAGGAGGGTAAATCTCAGTTCCTCGGTAGATCGTATGGACAAATCGTCTGGACCAAGTGCAGTGATTGTATCAATATTAGTGGTAACCCCTGCGGAAAGTGGGTTGAGGCGTGATACTTCGTCGTAATAAATAGCGTGATATTTTTCGTAGAAGTCGCGTGATATGCGGGAGGTCGTGTACTGGTACGTGAGGCCAAGGATTGCAAGCCTACGGGGATAACCAGAAAGGGATAGGCCAGTCATTGAGTGCCACATACCACAGGAGATCGCAGTCTGCACGCTCAAGGACTGTAGCAAGGATATAGATTGTTGCAGAGGCACTCTGACTGTACCATGAACCACTTGCGTAGTGCTTTTCGATGACTGCTTGATAGGTCGCACGCTGATCTCGTGACAATCGGCTTGGCTCCTGGGGAAGGTATCAGTGCGGGTGGACAGCGTGGAGAAACACCGCGACATTGTCTAGCTTTGGCCTTTTCCCTCCGTGTTGATTAGGGGTTTGCGATTTGCGCTTGCGTAGTGGGCTGCCCCCGGTGGAGTCCTCGTCCAGGCCTGCGTCGTGTTGCGTTTCATCCTCTGAGCCGAAGTCTGAACCATCATCCTCGGAGTCTGGCTCTGGTTCATACTGGCCAACCCTGTCAGCCAGGGTGGTATCCGTGGTGCACGGAGACGGACCTCTAGAGCCTCCCAAGCTTTTCTCTGTGCATCCATGGAGTCAACCTCACCGTCGTCCCAGAGGACGATGCGATCACCGATGTCGCCACCACCGAACAGACTTGCCAGATTCTGAGGTCTAGTGGAGTCGATCACATGTACTGTTAAATGTGCGCCAAAATCGCCAAACCACGCGGGAGAGGGGAGGTCGAGGATGGCGCCCATGTTGACGAGAATGAGGGTGTGTAGCTGTGCTATGTCAGAAGAAGAGGAAGAAGGGTGCGGGTAGAGATTGCATACCTCGTTATATGTTGCGAGCTCGTCTTTCATGGATTCCAACTCGGCGACACCCGAGACGGGGATGGTCCTGTGCATGACGTCGTCCTGCTTGAGGAGGTCTGCAAGCATCTTGGCAGCGCACAAGGCGTCGACATCGGGGGCGACGAGGAGGATGACGGAGGACGCGGAGGTGAGGGGCGAGCGACGGTGTGCGGCAAGGATGGTGCTGTACGCGTCGCTGTAGGACGGCCGTGACGCAGACGCGAGCTGGGGCGGCGGCAGGTAGACCATGTCCGGGAAAGGCGCGACGCGACGGCACGTGGGCGCGCTGCGCTTGTTTGCGGGTGTTGTGGCCCCTGAGCTGGTCGGTTCCCGTGGCGCGTGGAGGACATACGGCGGGCACGCGTCCTCGCACTACTTAAGCTCCGTCCCCCCTCAGCTGGGGCCATCTTCCACCGTCATCATGACGGACCGCCAACGGTCCCCCAACCCAAGGTCCCCCAATTCAGGGCACCCCGGTAAGCCCTCCTCCCCCCCGCGCGCAGCCGACTCACCCCCTCCCAGAGACCGCCCCCCTCTTGTACAACAGCGGCCAAGACGGGGAACAGAATCCCCCGGATCCGCCCTCTCCTCACCGCTCTCTGGCTGGCCGTCTCACAGATGTCGTGCACGAACCGCTCACCGGCCTCACAAAGGTCCTCCTCGTCGAAGTGCTCGTTCTCTTGCTCATAAGCTCTGTGTTCATCGGACTATTCGCCGGCGCACAACACAAACTGAACCTCAGGAATGGAGGTGGGGGTCGCGACGGCGATCACGGTAATGGTACGCAGACCGAGACAAAAACGGTCACACATACTACCACCGCGGCCACCACATTCATATCCGCCACCACCACCACCGCGGTCTCCACCGCCTTTTCTACCGTATTTGATATCACAACCGCTATAGAAACGTCTACTAAGACAACTACCACTACCGCAGTCCGCACTTCTGTATCCACTTACACAACCACTGATCACGTCACCCGCACCGTTATTGTTGGGCCCGAACCGACGGGTCCTCCAGAAATACCCCACCCCGGGCCAGCAAAGGTGCGAGTTCCATCCTACGTTGTATCATCGAGCTTACTCGTGCAAAAAATTACAGGAAGCGTGTCTCACCAAGGAATGCATCATTCTCTCTGCATCGATCCTGGCTTCGCTGGATACCTCTCGTGATCCCTGTGAAGACTTTTACGATTTTGCTAGTGAGTCAATCCCATGTCCGATTCAGTCCTCAGCGCACTGAGTCGACGGTCAGATGGCGGTTGGATGGCATCACATCCAATCCCCGGCGACAAAGGCGCCATCAATTCTTTCACCGTTCTCACTGAACAGAATTGGCAAGTTCTTCAGAACCTCCTCGAGTCCGACACAGCCGTCTACGACGATTCATGGGACGACCAACTGCTTTACAAGCTTCGCACCCTCTATGCATCTTGCATGGACGAGGTGAAGCTTGACTATCTCGGTCAGGTTCCCTTGCAACGTTTTGTAAATACAATCAGGAAGATATATCGTGGAAAGCGTGTCGACCTCAACGCCCTCAATCCAAGGCAAGGACTGTCTAACGCTCTTGGTTACATGCATTCCAGAGGCAAGCGTTGCTTCAGATCCGTCTAGTACTCTCTGTATATCTTTCCCACAGGTGTCGATGCCCTATTCGAGTTCTTTGTCGACGGTGATGCTGGTGTCGACCCCAACGACATGACACTCTGGTTTACTCAACCTACCCTGGGATTGCCGTCAAAGGTACGCTGTAAGGGAGAACCCATTTGTTCTCTTGTTTACTCAGCACTATCTAGGAATACTACAAGGAACAAGGCGTGCTCAGTGTTTATCAAGATGTCATTGAGCGTCTTTTGGTCACTTTGCGCGATGATGAAATCATAGACATGACAGATCTCCCAAGTGAACGTTTGCGTATCCAAGCAGAACAGCTGGAAGAGGAAGAACGTGTTTGGCCTCCCTGGCCATGGCCACCTTGGGACGGCGAAGATGATAACCAGGATGAGGATAGCCGTAAGCCAGCACACGATCCATTCCTCAAGGCACATGAGCTAGCGCGGGAAGTTGTCAAATTCGAATCCGAAATTGCAGAGGCAACTTTAGACCAAGATAGGCTGGAGCAAGACCCCTTCGGTACATATAACCCAACTAGTATCACTACGCTCAAGTCCGCTCTTCGCCAAATCAACTTCCCCGACTACTTTGCTACGTTTACCCCGCGCTTCTTCCCCAGCCGTGTCATCATCACTTACAAGCCGTATCCAAGTTCTTTATCACGAATTCTGGAGCATACGCCTTCCGATGTCGTTGAGGCGTATCTCGTTGTCCGCGCTGCCCTGGAGTATGCTCCTAATTTGGGAACAACAACGGAGGCTTGGAAGGCCGTACGGCAGTTGCAAGAAGTTCTTAATGGACTCAGACCAGGGGCTATCGGGGAGCGATCCGAGTTCTGCATGCGCAAGGTGGAAGCTGCCATGGGCTTTGCCACCGGTAGATACTTTGTCAACGCAACGTTCCCCAGCAACTCAAAGGAGAAGGCCACTCGGGTCATATCGGGTAAGCAGCAACTCTACCTTGTAAAGTTGTTGCTCTTACTATTTTATGCAGACATTGTCAAAGCATTCGAGAGGTCTTTGGAACATATTGAGTGGATGGACGAGGAATCAGCTCAAAGAGCCCGCGGGAAGGCAGAGGCAATCCGAAAGAAGGTTGGTTTCCCGCTGTCCCCCGATACCCGCGACGCCCGTTCTCTGGCGAGCTATTATACGCTCGTCAAGGTCCACGTGGATACATTCTTCGAGAACATGCTGAGTGCCGCGTCAGTCCCTTCACGTATCTAGCAGGCAGGGAATCCAATTGACATCGTATCCCAGAGCTTCTGACGTCTACAAGAAGTGGCAAAAACTAGGAAAGCCGAGGAATCTCGACGAGTGGGAAATGACTCCAGCGACCGTGAATGCATACTACAATCCGACGGGCAATGAGGTACGTAATCTCAATCGGCCGTGTACATCTCAACATTCATATTTGCTGGTAAAGATTGTGTTCCCTGCTGGTATTCTGCAGCCACCTTTCTTTTCCCTTGAATGGTATGTGGCGATCGCTGTTACGATGATTTTGTCCTCACAATCATTCAGGCCGGGGTATTTGAAATATGGTTCATTTGGCATGATTGCCGCCCACGAACTCACAGTTGGTTTTTCTGTATACTTTTTTTACATGGCAACTCATCAACAAGTAGCACGCCTTCGACTCTGCTGGTCGACTTTACAACCAACAGGGCAAACTGGAAGAGTGGTGGACTCGCCAAACAAGTGATGCTTATCAAATTCGTCAAGACTGCATTGTCGAGCAGTATTCGGGTATATATAGTTTCGGTTTTCGTACCCTTTAACTTTCTGACGCGAGGCAGCGTACACTGTTGACGATGGTAAAGGTGGTGTCGTGCATGTCAACGTGAGTCTCGACTCTTTGCGGATGCTCCAATCTCTCATAGTCAGGTTTATTAGGGCAATCTGTGAGCTAACCGTCCAGATGTGTCTCAGAAATCACTGATTCTGGGCTTGCAGCACATCTGGGGAAAACATCGGCGATACCGGCCTCATTCAAGCCTATCGCGCATGGAAAGCACAGTACGAAGATTCGTATGATGCTGGGCACGAATATCTGTTACCCGGATTAGAGTATACGAGGTAGGATATCGCATTATTTCTTCAAACATGTCGCGCGCTGACCATATGCAGGGAGCAACTGTTTTTCATTTCCTTCGCACGCACCTGGGCCATGAACAATCGACCAGCAGATGCCGTGAGTATTACCATGGAGTTCAGACCGCTTAGTTGACCCCATCCGTCAGGTGCAACGGGTTCGGACAGATCCCCACTCACCCAGTCGCTACCGAACGGACGGTACGGTCTTCAACATTCCTGAATTCGCTGAAGCATTTGAATGCTCGAAATGGGCGAAGGTCAGGGAATTCTCTCTTTTGAACTATGCTTGTTTACCTTTCAGCAGTTGAACCCTCCACCAGAAGAGAGATGTATTTTCTGGTCCTGAACGCGCGTTAGGGTATATCCGATATAGTTTCCGGAAATCCCCGGAGACATGTTGCTCGTATGTATTCCATTTCGAAATCGTTCAGCCTGCATTGTTATGAGCTACGCAATGTTTTTGCATTAATCCGAACGTGAAAATCCCGAAAAATATAACAGTGATGAGGCAACATTTAGTTTAAAGCACACCCTTCGTGCTGGGTATCTCGTTTCCACCTGTCTGTTCGATGGCTTGTTTGATTGCCAGTGCCATAGCTTTGAATGCGGATTCAGACCTACGATAGGCTGTAGGCAATGCTATAACTTGTAGGTGGGAACATACCGATGATGATCATTTTCTCCCCGGAGGACATCAACATGAAGTGTCACACCGGCTGTCATTGCAAAAGAATGGAAGACATGAGGGATCATCTCTGTGGAGAGGTCTCCGATCTTCTCGCGTTTCAATCCGAGCTCAGTGACACAATATGGACGAGAGCAAATGTCAATCACTGCTCGGGAAAGTGCCTTTGATAAAACAATGTTCAGTGACAAACACTTGCATCAAGAGTGGTCACAAACTTCGTCAAGGGGTGCGAAGCCTGTACCATAGCGCCTGATGCCTTTGATCTCTCCAAGGGCTTGTTTAAACGCGGTACCCAATGCGATCGCACTATCTTGTGTATCGATCCTAGGACCTCCGTGTCTCGACGAAAAAGGGATACTTATCTGCGGTGTGGTGATCATCAATCCAAAGGTCTCCTTTGCACTTCATGATCAACGACATTCCGCTATGCTTTGCCAGTGCATGATACATCTGAAGGATCTGGTTAGTTTGCCAACGCGGGCTGGAGGAACTGCTACATGGTCTAAAAACCCGATGCCCGTCGAAATGTCAATGTTCTGCGCCTGGCCAGAACCAGGGGTGCAGTCAAGACTGATGAACACTTCGATCTGTGTTTCGTTTGTTTTTCTAGAAATTTCAGCTGTTCTTGCTGCCATATTGGAGGTATCGAAAGTGGCAAGTCACGCCTGGCAAGACTGTGTGATAATTGCGAAGTCGCTGAGGTAAGAGTCACTAAGCAGGTATAGGTGCTACTTCAAGCTTCAAGTTTGACTCAACTGCTCGTTCTACTGACACTCGTTGCCGTCATGTCTCTACGCTGTGGTTCAACTCCTTTATCTATTAGCACTTCACTGCGTCTCCGGATCCTCGGCGCTAATTTTCAAGGAAACCATGGTCGGAGGCATTTTTTAAAATTTGCTCGAAAATCAACACCCGCAACGTCTGGAACAACGGCCGTTCTTGGCGGGGACGACCTATTCCATTCGTTCTCGGGCTCCCCGTTTCCTGCAATCAAAGCTCGTGGAGAAGCCATCCGTTCTCTCGCCCCCTGTCCAATATGTTCAACCAGTCATGACAGTCATATGCATTGTAACACTGGAACGAAACCGTCGAGGGTCAAGTTTGAGTGTCCTGATTGTGGCTGGCCGACTCATTGTAGCAGGGAGCATTGGGAAATGGATGAGGATCATGCGAAGTTCTGTTCGCGTCTTCGGGAGGTCAACGAGGACGAACATGATCTTCGAAGTGGTCGGAGAATGCACGAGTTCGAGCTACCGGGTGAGCGTGGTGCATAATATAATTGTTGGTCATGGAATTTGACATCTCCGCCACAAAGGACCTCAAGCGTACGAGGAAGCTGTCTCGTTTGCCAATTGGGATCTCTTTTGGTACACACGTGGTTTCTCTTCGATGGACACCGAACGATCGAGGAGGCATGCGAGCAAGCTGCTCACCTATCCGCTCACCATAGGTTCCATTCTCCATCAAAACAGTGGACTAACTCTGAACAATCACCGCATCACACCTCAAGGTAGTCGATCTTTGGCCGGTACGTCGGTCTAAAGGCAATGAGGGAGATACTTGACTAGTTTAATCTCCACTAGCGCTACGCACGACGTTGCATGTCGCTCCTGGTGCTCCTGACACTGAAGAAGCTGGTGTTGCCAAGCCCCAAATCAGGATATTTATTCTAGGTGCACGTGCGGAGTCTTCACTTCCCCCTCATGTCTGGGAGCAACTCTGCATGTTGTTTCCATCCTGTCATTTCCATCTGTACTTCATTGGGCCACAGGTATCCCTTCCGAGACTGCGAAACGACATGGGATCTCGAGCGCAGACGCCTACTCAATCTACTCAATCTTTCGAGGATGATTCGGCTGCGAAACAAATATCGTCTGAGCAAGGGAAGCCGCCGTTGTATGTCCCCAATGTTTACGAGCCCCCCACTCCGAAGCCAATTGTCCGTTTGAAACGGACCCGTTCGTCGCTCAAGCTTTATGGGGTCCCCTCATACACAGTCCCCTACTCTCCGCAACTAACAGTCACTGGCATGCAAGCAAATTATATGGAAGTTCATCCCCAGTTCCAGGATACTTTTGACCCCTATACCGATCTTTTCTTCCTATTCTCTCCTGGATTTGGCTTTCCGTCGCCATTATCGTTCTCAGAGCTTGATGGAAAACGCTGTTTACAAATAGCCTCTCCTACCGAATGGGGTCCAGTCGTTCCGGCACTCCTTGCCACTAGATGTGCGATTTTTGTCACAGGATTCTCGCCAGCAGACATCGAGAGAGATATCCGATCCCTTGACCAAGTCCCTGACGTTGTTGACGAATTTGAATGGGTTGTTACGCCTGGCGAAAATCCATTTGGAAGTGAGAAATGGGAGGTTGCTGATTTTGATCCACGAGTCATGGTAAAGACCAACTGGGGTTTATGGGGCATAAGAGGGAAAGGCAGAGAAATCCGAGTGAAGTAGTAGAGGCTATTTGGTAGTTTTGTTTGCTTACTTCTGCCTTCTATGGGTTGGGTAGCATGAAAAACTGTACAGTCTTCAGGAAAATGGTTAGCCGACGGGACTGCTGAGATCATTAGTGGTACTCACGATCCGCTCTGACTACACGGCCAGTTGCTGTAAAGGTTCCACTGAGGCTAAGCGAGGATTGGGTTCCTAATGAGGTCAGGCTAGGTTTGTCGGTGGATATCCGGCATATACCCTACTGTCCGTAAGGGGTATATCAATGTTATGTTGGTTTACGGATTTCTTTCAACCGTTTGCCCACACCACAACCGTCGGCCTTTGATGATCTCCGTCCAGCATTAATTTTCAACATCCGGTTGCTGTCGTCGCTCCTGGTTCGTGGAGAGGTTTTTAATTACGGTTCCAGATGTGGGGGCCTACATAATTACATAACATCACACTACTGGTTTCGTCATTACTCTATCTGAGGTTTGTTGAAGGTCAGGCAGAATATACCAACAACATGTAGTCTATGTACTGTAAGGTCTGCCAGAAAGGAACAGAGTTAGCATTGACTGGTGAAGGGTTAGTGTGGACAGGAAAAGCAGGAGATGGTACAGTTTGTGCTGAAAAAATATGTTGCCATTCCAGTGGATTCCAAAATGGGTTGGCCTGCTATGTGTGTTGCCCAAAAGAAGGAGGTGTTGCCCAAACAAGAGATATAGGAACCCCCCAGGAGGACAAAACCAAAGGACCTGGAGAGAGCAGAGAGGCGAAAGGAGGAGAAGGTGACAGGAAGGAGGCCAGGAAAAGTGGATAGCCAGAAAAAGACATAGATCTGTATAGAGATTCCCTATCTTCCCACCAACTAGGTGAAGAAGAAGTACACATGTTCTCAAAGGCCAAAAAGTCCAATTCATTGAAGAAGTATGGATTAGGACAAATAATGTCTTGTCCTGAAAATGACACTATGTGAAGATTGGGTTTGGAGTGTGAGAAAACATGAAATAAATAGGGAAAATCATAATGGTAAGAAGATCTAAAGTTCATGACAAAAAATGAAGAAACAAAAGATGAAAGGGGTTTCTTATGTAAGTGGGCAGGGAACTTCCCTGTGGAACCTAGCCTGAGTTCTCCTACATAACAACCTCCTAAGTAGCTGGGCATTGGGTAGATGTCCAGGAGTAAGGGTTCTCCTAAGAGCCTCTCTCACTTGAGCAGATGTGCACTGAAGGAGGATTTCTCCACCTTGGTCTGCATCCTCTTTTTGTACTTGCCTGGGTTGTGCAGGTCCTTGAAGGTGGCCATTTAAGGCTTCTAGGTAAGCCAGCCATATAAAGTAAAGACTGTTCTCATAGATCATCTCCTGTGTATGCCTGAGTGCATATTCATTCTTCAATTCTGCAACAGTGTCCAGGTATGTGCCAATGACTTCATCATACCAAGTTTCCCAGTCCTGTTCAATAGGAGTGGATGAGGAATTATGAAAGAGAGGGTGAGGTTGATAGATTGGTAAAGGGGGGCATAGAGGAGAGAGGGACTGGAATGATTCAAGGGAAGGAGAGTGTGAAGGGAACTGTCCACAGCCAGGTCTCAACTCTGTATCATATGTGTTGGTATAAAAACCTGTGGGTGATCTAGTTATTTGAGTGTCCTCTTCCTTGATCTTGAATGTGGTCCATTTCCTCTTCCTTGGCCTTGATGGTTTCCTTGGCCTCTCCCACATCCTTGGACTAGTACTCCAGTTGGTGGTAGAGTGTCACCAATGATAAGTGGTTGGTGGAGTTAGGATCATCCAGCATTGCTACTTGGTTCACTGAAAGGTCAAGCAGTTCTGGAAGAAGCTGGTTCTCCTCTCTTGT